>JAUCBJ010000038.1:0-13151 GCA_032718475.1 Nemertoderma westbladi | reverse complement strand
TTTCGTAATTTGCGTTGTGTCACAGTTCCAGTTTATTTCCGAATGCAGAAATGCAGTACCGGTACCATTATATACCGTACTGACTAATACAGCAATATGAATATAGGTAGGCCAATAGGCTCGTTAGGCCTAACCGTCTGACCGTAGATACAGGTACGTCCGTCGAATACGCAGTTTACTGCTGTACTGTATCCAAATATAACAGTTTGCAGTTTGAGCCTATCTGATTAATTACTCCAGTTCAGTACTGCAGTAGGTATTCCAGTATTCACCGAACTGCCAAACAGTATTCCCAAACACCGATTATATTCCTTCATTCAACAGGATCCGGGACCAGGCACCAAAATGTGCGGAATATACGCACACCAAATATATAAGTGCTGACTGTATCCAACAGTCAGCCTCCAACTTCCAGAACTGCACTCAGACTTTGAAGAGTCACTAATATCGTCATAATAAGATGAAACTCTCTCTCTAGCCGATTGAGCCGCCTTACGCTGTGAGGGCTGGCGTTCTGAAGGATTGTCGAACTTAACCACCGCTTGGGGGCGTGCAGATACCACAGGGTTGTTACCAATAGGATCGTCGGAGGCGGGAGACGCTAATTCTATTGGATAGAGTTTCTTAATTGGTCTCTTGTATATTCCCGTAGCAGTACGTAAGGTTACGAATCGAACCCACCCGTCATTACCCGGATGTAAGTCTATCACCTTGCCTAGATTCCAACGCCCACGCGGTAGGACATTATCATGGATGAGAACTACGTCTCCAACACTCACAACATTACTAGGGTCACGAGAATTCCAACGATGGTGCTCCCGTAATGTTGTTAAATATTCCTTGGACCACCGGGTCCACAGATCACTCAATAACTTTAGCAAACGAAGATGACCACGAGTTAGACTATCTCTAGATACAGTTGGACAATAATCGGGATCACGCCACACATCACTATCGAGGCTATTGGGATTATACAATGTATTAATGCGGTGACCTGATATTAACATTGATGGAGTTAGTGGCTGTGGATCATTATTATCTCCCGAAACATAGGTAAGAGGTCTGTCATTCATTATACACTCAACTTCACGTTACAACACGTTATCAAACTGTGATATAAGAATTGTAATTCGGGGGAGTGAATAACATTTGAATAATTTGGGCCGATTGCCCTACTAAATTTGGAAATTCCCCAAATTTGGAAGATTTGTTAGCTTTGGGCTGATGTCCAAATTGGGTGCTACTGCCATTGAAATGCTTGGACCGATTGTCCAAATCTGGAAGATTTCTTTTTACTAATTTGGACCGAATGTCCATATTTGGAACTTTCAGTTAGAATTTTGGACCAATGTCCTAATTTGATATATTTGTGATAATGTCTGGAATAGGAAATATTGCATCATTAAAAAAGTCCCGAAATGGTTATTTAGCCAATCTAACAAGAGCCTATAATGAGGCAAAGAGATTAATGCAAGCTAATGCTGATTATGATCGTGTGAGGCTTGCGATCAAGACAATTGATGAAGTTTATGAGCGTTTTTGTTATGCGCATGATTCTTATGTGTCAGCATTGGAAACTACTGCTGATATAGATGAAGCGAAAAAATATTTATTTAATGTTAAACAAACAAAGAATGAATTTCATGAAATTTATTTGAAATGGAAACTAGATAATTTTGGTGATGCAGATACAGATGTTGATGATATTTTGCCAAAACATTCTGTTAGCCAATTGGGGTGTCAATCTACAGTGCTTAGTGATTTGGACAGAGCAAAGGCAGATGAGGATATTGCAGCTTACGAATTAGAACAAATTAAATTTAAACATGAATTGAGAGCTAGAAAGGCAAAATTAGTAGAAGAAGAAGAACAGCTGGAAGCCAAAATGAAATGTGAGAAAGCTGCTATCAAAAGGCGATCTCTTGAGAGGTCAGAAGGGAAGCTTTCTAGAGCAAGCAGCGTTAAGCATAGACCAGGAAACAGTGTAGCAAATGTTTTGGATCAATCATATAACAATAGAATGCCGGCACGTGTGATTAACAATGCAGAACAACTATCCGATTATCCATCACGATTGGATCCAAATGTACCATCCTGGACCCCACTACATGGTAACCAGCACTCTGAAGAAGGCATACAGTCTTATGGCGAATTATTCAAGACAATGGCAAACATTATGACATTGCCACAGCCTGAGGTCGTACCATTTGCAGGCGACCCATCAGAATATTGGCAGTTCATGAGATCCTTTGAGGAACATATAGAGAGTAAAGCTCTAACAGATTCAGCCAAACTTAATTACCTTATTCACTATTGCCAAGGCAAGGCAAGAAAACTTATTAAAGACTATCCAATTCTAATTCCATCAGAAGGTTTTATACAGGCTAAACATATACTGTATGAACGATTCGGTCAACCTTATACGATAGCCCGAGCTCATATTGACCGTGTTACCAAGGGCAATCCATTGAGACCCAATGATCGACAAGGTCTCCTAGATTATGCTGACCAACTTAATTCATCCCAAATGGTATTATCCTCAATGGGTTATCAAGCTGATATTAATGCAGTTGATAATTTGAGGCATATTGTAGAAAGACTTCCTCACTATATGAAATGTAAATGGCTTGAGAAGGCAAATAATATTCGTAAGACTAATCGGAGTCCCAATATTAACGACATTATACTATTTGTTAAAAATATTGCTCACGCAGTAAATGATGCTGAGTTTGGGACAATCTTAGATTCTAAAGATACTGGTGCTGCTAATGCCAATATAAAGAAAACCTTTGACTTCCGTAATAATAGACCAGGAGATAAGGCAAGGTCATTTCCTAGGACTACATCATTAGCAACATCTAGAGACATTCCACAAAACTCCAATGATAGCTATGCCAGTAGAAATAGTTGTCATATATGTTTCCAGAATCATACACTTGATAGATGTTTTCAGTTTAGAGGGAAATCCAATAAAGAAAGGACCAATTTCTTGAGAAGAAGAGGTATATGTGATAATTGTTTTGACCGAGGTCACATTGCATTGAATTGCCCTAAGAACCATAGTTGTGAACGATGTGCAAGTAATCATAAGCATCATACACTTATGCATCCTTCAGATGAAGTAGATGATTCAAAGCAAAGGGTTGGATCCTTGACCTTTTCTAATGAAGGTCATTCAACACCAAAAACTACAAAACCAGCTGTTGAGAACATGAGAGAGGTACAATCAAAGGAAGAATCTATTTCAAGAAGGACCCATACACATCTTGCAAACACACTTCAACATTCTAAGGTTTGTCTTCCTATCATCCCGGTTCGAATTAGTAATCCCAGTAATGATATATGTTGATGTATATGCCTTGCTTGATGATGGATCTGATTCTTCATTTTGCACAAAAAAGGTTGCAGACACTTTAGGTATCTGTAGAAATGAAGAAAATTATTCCTTAACAACTTTGAATTGTGACAATGTAATGAAAAGAGGAGCAGTGGTTGAACTCATGGTAGCTCAGATTGATTCTATCGATGATACAAGTATTATTCACCTACCAGAAGTTGTCACAACTGATAAATTACCCATCTCTCCTGATAAGATTCCTACGATGGCTGATATAACCAACTGGCCGCATTTAGCGAATATACATTTGAATGAGTTGCAGGATAAAGAAGTTCATTTACTCATTGGCTTAGATGTACCTGAAGCACTGTGGACGGAAGAAGAACTCTATGGAGGTAAAAAGGAACCATTTGCTATAAAAACACCCTTTGGGTGGACACTGCGCGGTCCTGTAACCCACAAACGAATGAAACAACTTGATAAGTCAAAGAATATGTATTTATGTCACTATGACAATTCTCCTAGGAATTCAAATGATTATAATTTAGAACTCCTAGTTAATAAGTTTTGGGAATTAGAATCTTCTGGAATTTATTCTGACACATCAACCACTATGTCTCTGAATGACAAGCGAGCCTTGAGTATTATGCAAGATTCTATTAAACTAGTGAATAATAACTATGTTTTAGCACTTCCATGGAAGTGTAACCCACCTTCTTTAGAAAAAATTCCAGCTGGAACACAAACAATAATTCGTGGCAAAATAGACAGGCTAGCAGATAGCGATGATTCTGTATTTGTCGAGCCCATGGAAACATCTAAGAGTAACTTTTTGACAGCACGTAGCATTTCAACCCCACAAGCATTGACACATTCAGGGGGTTGTAATGTAGCAGTGCAGATACTTAACCCAAACAATTATCCCATTGGCAATATATGCCAATCAGCTTGTAGCTAAGTGTATGGCCCTGGCAGCATCAACGAATGTTGGTGAAAAGCATCCCAGTCCCACTACTGTAGAAGAACGCCGTTCGTATTTAGAACGTGAACTACCCTTAGGTCACCTTACCAAAGATAAGCAAGTTGAAATTTTAAACTTAGCCTGTAACAACGCTGGCGCTTTTTCATACCATGAGTTTGATATAGGTAAGACTGATTTGTTCGAACATACAATTAGTTTAAAGCCAGACGCTAAAGCTGTCCGTTCCAAACCTTACCCAGTACCTATAGGTTTAAGACCAGAAGTGCAACGACAGTTAGACAACTTATTACAACATGACATAATACGACCGGGTACTGGTGAATGGGCATCCCCCATTATTCTAGTTAGAAAGCCGGATGGTAATTATCGGTTTGCAGTAGATTTTCGCGCTTTAAATTTAGTTTCAGTTCCACAGTTTTGGCCACTCCCACGCATTGATGAAATGGTTGCTGAGGTAGGCGCAGCCAAACCAAAGTATTTCACTGCGTTGGACTTTCGTTCAATGTTTTGGCAAGTAGGCCTCACTCCTGACGACCAAATTAAGACGGGGTTTACCACACACAACGGTAACTATCACTTTACTAGAATGCCATACGGTTTGCAAGGTTGTCCCTCTACTTGTCAACGCTTAATGCAACTGGCTATGATAGGTATTGACTTTGTGTTAGTGTATTTAGATGATGTTGTGCTATATTCTCAGACATGGGAGGCACACCTTATACTTGTCGCAACCGTACTTAGTAGAATTATTAGTCTGAATCTGAAACTGAAACCTTCTAAGTGTGTATTCGGTACAACTACAGTAAAGTTCCTAGGCCATGTAGTAGATGAGTCTGGTGTACATGTTGATCCCGGTAAAACCCAGACAATGGTTGATTTTCCACAACCAACGAACGCGAAACAATTACATAGTTTCTTAGGTTTGTGTGGATTTTATAGGAAGTTTATAGAAGGATATAGCACTATTGTGGCTCCCTTGAATTTATTATTGCGTAAGGATACTCGTTTTATATGGTACAGTGATTGTGATGTAGCATTTTGTGAGTTGAAGAAACGGACAACTCCAATATTTGGAGTTGTCCCTGTCTTGACAGCAGTTTACCACCCTGCCTGTAACGGACTTACCGAGAGGACAAATGCCATAGCCACACACATGATGGCGCTAACAACAACTTCACCTGATACATGGGATGACATATTACCTGCTGTAGCATTCCATTATAATACATCAGTTCAGAGCAGTTTAAATGAAACTCCTTTCTATTTGATGTTTGGTAGACAGGCTTCAACGCCTATAGATACACGAATCCAAAGACCTTTCAGTTTGTTAGCGGACGAAGCTAGTTTCCCAGACGAGGTATGTCTATGTTTGCAGCGAGGACAGGAGGTAGCTCGTCAGTGTTTACAACAGGCCCAAAATAAACAGAAACGAACACATGATTCCAAGATAGCCAAGCGGAATCGCAGTAGAATAGTTACATACCAACCTGGACAATTAGTTCTATATTACGATCGATCAGAAAGAAAGCGCACTGATAAGTTGCGCTCTAAGTACACCGGCCCATACAGTATCCACCGTAAACTAGGCAACTACACATATTCAATACATAAGGTACTAAATAGCGGTAAATGCAGTAAGCGGAAAATTACTGTTAACCCTATTAGTACCGGGCTATAAAATGTTGTACAAATACCGGGGGGGGGGGGGGGGGGTCATATTGACCCCCCCCCTCTAAAATCTACAAATATTTACAAAAACGTCTGATGTTTTGTTTATACGTAGGTATCACTTGTCAGGATCCGACCGAAAAAAAAAATTTTCGAAAAAATGTACTGGGGTTGTTATATTGCAGCACCAAAATTACAAGTAGTGCAGAATTTTCACAAAATTTGAAAGTTACATTTTCGGCTAATTATTTTTCAATACAGGTTTTCTGGGGTGCAAAATACATTGGAAAATATTTAAAAATGATATGATTACCATAAATGGCTGTTTAGTCCTCTCTGCGTAGGAAAAAAATGAAAAAAAAAGTAACCAGCACTTTTCAGTTAGAACACAAAATTTTTAATTCACTTATACGATGCTATAAATTCACATTTTCAGGTTTTCGAGGGCGCTGATTCTAATGGAATACATTTCTAATATGCCAGATCATTGCTGCTTGTATTTTTCGGCGTAATTTAGCAAATTTTGGTGCTAGCACCAAATTTCGTACCCATCACCAAAAAGTACAAGTTTGCGATTTCCAGTGCTGTTTTTATTGATTATATCGGATTCAGGACCCTCATAAACCCGTATAACGCAAGAAACGAGGTGATACTATCTACTGATCAATTTGCATATTTTCCAAAATTTGGTGCTGGCACAACAATTTTCACCCACAGGCGAAAATACAAATTTGAGAACTCTTATGAAATTTTTACTGATTCCATTGAATTCAGAACCATCACAAACCCGTATAACGCAAGAAACAAGGTGACACAATCAATTGATATATTTGATGGTTTTCAAAATTTATTGCTAGCACCACATTTTGCACCCACATCCGTAAAATACAAATTTGAGATGTCTAGTTCGATAATTATATATTCCATTGAATTCAGAACAGCCATAAACATCTAAAACGCAAGAAATAAATTGTCACAAGCAATTTTATCTATTGAATGTATTTTCAAAATTTCGTGCTAGCACCAAAATTTGCACACAGCCACCGAAAAATACAAGTTTGATACGCTTGGTGCAACTCGTATATATTTCATCGAATCCAGAACCCACAAAAACCCAAATTTCGTAAAAAACAAGTTTCAAACAATCAATTTACAAAATTGACATATTTCAAAATTTGGTGCTGGCACCAAAATTTGGCACCCACCGAAAAAAACAAGTTTGAAATTTCTAAATCAATTTATATGAATTCCATCCAATTTCTAACACCAAAAAACCGGTGTAAATAAAAAATAGAGTTGTTACAATTCATATTTAATGAAATGTAATTTTCAAAAAACGTCTCAAAAAAAGTGCCAAAAGTAGGGTTAAAAAATGGTGCTATAACTCGAAAAGTACCCAATATTTTTGAAAACGATTTTCACTGCTAGGAAGACAATAGATTTTTTGGAAAAGTCATGAAATTTCATATTCCCAACTGCGTTTGTTTCAGAATTATAATAAAATAAACCACGAGGGGGTCATATTGACCACCCCCCGGGTTTAATAGGGTTAACGCGAAGGACCTGAAGCAATTTTACCAACGTGACGGCGACGATACTGATAGTAGTTGTGAGACTGACAGCGACAGCAATTAAAAAAAAAAATTGTAATTATTGCTTGTGGGAGACACATTGATTATTTTGAGTTGTTTACAAAATAAA
Source organism: Nemertoderma westbladi (assembly GCA_032718475.1). Lineage (NCBI taxonomy): Eukaryota > Metazoa > Xenacoelomorpha > Nemertodermatida > Nemertodermatidae > Nemertoderma > Nemertoderma westbladi. The sequence goes on along the minus strand of JAUCBJ010000038.1, from coordinate 5,463 downwards.
TCCGATACGCCATTTTTTTCGTCCTCGGATTACCTATCATATTTTGGGTAGTGAGTTGTACATATTATTTATATTTTTGTATAATATTACTTTTTACGATCGACCTATAATAACGAGATATTATGTGAGTGAACCTTGTCCAAAAATCTCAGATCCATACTGTATATTATATGTATGTATTGTATGTACGACGTACTAACAGTACCGATAGTAGTTCGCTCGTTATTGGCATTATAGCGGTGTGGTTAATTGTTGTTAGTTATTTTGGTTGTTATTTGCTTTAGCCTAAAGCTACGCGGTACGGTTACCGGTATTGATTACCCCGTTGATTGATATCACGATATTGTTATTTATTCGTATTATGCAATAATACGGTTACTGTATGTAAAATGTATATTGATTAAGTTTAAGCAACTGTGTGCAGATATTATATTTATTGATAGGTATATTGATATCAGCTCAGCATAGGAGTAACTTTGGCTTGTAAGCTATGTAACTGTTTTGTATAGTTACAATTGCAAGGGATTTATATAGGTGCATTTGCTGGTCGTAACCTGCAGTACTTATGTATTTGTTACACATTGTGTGTAGGTAGATGATATAACCTGTGTAGGTAGATGATATAACCGAGCCTAGATGGTATTATGAGCGGCTTTACTTTCACTTTAGGATTTTACTCCTTTGAGCTACGCCTACTGTTTTCATTATATTACTGCAATATCGTTTATATGGTTTAGCTTGATATATATACTGTATGTAGCTATTTGTTAGATATATTTTTTTCCGGTAACGTACAAATATGTTTGAGGGGGGGATATGATAGCTCGAGGACGATACTTTTTAAGGAGGGGGGAGATGTGATAGTACGTCTCATAGGCTGCCTCATCCTGGGGATATTGGTTGAGTTGATTTGGGATATTGTGCAGAGCTCTATTGTGGACCCAGAGGGAAATGTGTCACTCTATTGTTAGTCTTACCGCTAACAGCCTGTATTCACTTAACAGCCTATTGTTAGGCTTACCGCTAACAGCCTGTATTCACTTAACAGGTAAAACAGCTGTGGTTTACATCTATTTGGAGCTCTGTGCACGGGGTTTGATATAGGCAGTACTATACCGAGAGTGTAGAGTCCGAGGTTGTGGGTTGGTGTAGGTTTTGTTTTTGTATTTATGTAGTATTTCCGTATGTATTGTCGCTGATACTTTTAGCAAATGAAAATAAAGTCTGTAACTTTAAGAAATTGTATATTTACGACAAACCATATCGACCCTGAATCCCGGGACCTGGGGTGAACTCTCACAAACCGCAATTAATTCAATTCATTTATTTCCATAGATTGCATAATGATTGACGTGGGCCCCATAGCATAGCTAGTGTAGGGCACCATGTCAACCTGCATAAAGAATGCACTACGTAATATAAGTAATATAGATGATTATTAGTGACATCGGCGCTGGTACACGTTTCCTTAGCAACAAAGTGACCTTTCTATAGCAACTGCCTGCAATTCTGATTGAAATGTGGGATAATCAACCGGAATAGCAATATAAGATTGTTAGTAGTTATGTACTGTATATTAGAGCTGATACACGATTCAATAAAAATATTTCACTTTAGGCTTATGGGGATAATGTGTGTTTATAAAACTACAGTTGTAATTGTAAAAGTATAAAAGTAGGGTTAAAAATCCAAAAATGTAGCCACGGGCGGAACTGACCCCATAATAATAATAATATAATAATACAATGTTGATATATTTCTCTAAAAAATCTGTAAGAAATACTTCCAACTTCAATAATTTATTCCAACTGCTTGTTAGACACACTGTATTTCAATCACATATGATTCGTATAATTAAAAGAATTGGTATAATTATAATACTAAATAATTTTAATTTACAGTTTTCTGGCTGTGTATTTGATGTATAAACACATTATCCTCATAAAGCCAAAAGTGCAATATTTTTTAAATAATATGGATATCACCTTTTGTTTCTATGGAAACGTGCGTCACAGCTCCAATACAACTACATACTAACCATTTTATATTGCTATAAATGCTTTTTATCCCCAGTTTCAATCTTAATTACACTAAACTTCAGGCAGTTCCTAGGGAAAGGTAACCTTGTTGATATGGACACGTGTATCAGCGCCAATGTTATTACTAACAATCTTCTATTGCTAGTCAGGTTGATTATCCCAAGTTTCAATCATAACTTCATTAATTATAGAGCGGTTGCTAGGTAAAGGTATCCTTGTTGCTATGGAAACGTGTACAGGCTTATATTATAAACTAACCCAGTTATATAATCGTAATTTTTGTATATGGCAAGTTTCAATAACAGAAACTACAAATTTTACCTGGTTGCTATGAAAAAGTCACGCTGTTGCTAGGGAAGTAGTCAATTTTTTTGGTACACAGGCTCAGATTAATCTACGCATTTTTTTACATATTATATAGTGACATTTTCATGCTTTTGTCCGGTAATTAACGATTTTCACCTTAAGCGACCCCACTATTAAGTAATTTATCCAAATATTCTCTACGAGATAGCACAAAATTTAAAAGCAAATATATCAAAGCACAACATTTAAAATAATATTGATAACTACAATTTGAATTTAATACCGCGTAGTAGTACGTGGTGGAAACAGAAATCTGGAATTGAAATTCTAAGTGAAAGGTTTGAGGTAATAGTCTGAAGATGTTCAGTATAAAGCTGAAATCTCTAGTTTGGAATCGTCCTACTGTATATAACTGTAACTATATAACTCGGTGGATGGTTATAAATCGCCTAATCTTGAGTTTAAATAAATATATTATCTTCCGTCGCTGTACGAATACGTCCTTGTAGTTGGCCGAATTGAGCGACATCAAAGAATGGGGAGCTAGAAGGGGGAGAGATAACAACCTCCTAATAGTACCGACTGGAATCCCTTGAGATTAACGCACACCGCTTCCTTTTCACTTCTAATAGAAGCGACATATCCTATAAAACCACAGTTTACAATCAAGGCCACTACGTCCCTGTTTCCCTTGCTAATAAATACTTCAAACGCGGGAACATTAAAGTTCAGATTAGTCTTTATTTCTAAAATTTCTTTATTTCTGTAGTTCATCAGGTCAGATTTTTCGAGATTAGTTGATAGATAACACACGGACACGCCCAAGGTCTCCTCAGCCTCGTGTCAGAATACACATAAGATCCCAAGTTATTATCACCAATTTTCTATTATCGTCAACGTAAATTTTCACTCGTTGGACAAAATTAAATTAACCTTCCTCAAGCGGGTATTATAGGACTCCATAAGAACACACGTACAGTAATCGATTTGTAGGCCTAATCGGTATGGCCAAAGAAAGTAATTTTGCCCAGAATATTCAAGTTACCCGCAGATTCCCTTATCACTACGGAATTTAAAAGATATGTAACAGAAATAAGTTTGAAAAAAGGGGAAATTCAAACAGAGTTCTGAAAATCTCTGGCACCAATCCCATGGAATATTCTATGGATTTTGTAGAATAATCAACACAATATTACCTAACCGAATCCCTACAGTAGGCCTACAGTATACAGTACTAGTGTGTAATACTTCCATGCGAGGTGGGGCCTACAGGCAATATAAAGATATGTTTTCTAAATATTTTTAATGCTTCATTTATTAATAATTACCAACGTGTGGGTCCCAGCAAATACATATCCAGCGATTAGCACGCTAATAGCGGGATGTACCATCCTGCTAATATCCCGCTATTTTTATAAGATAATATCCGGATAATCGCCGTAAAAGTGGTCCCCGCTATAGCGGTGTTTTTAGCGGGATAATTATCCGGTTTTTAGCGGTTCCTTAGCGGCAATTTAGCGTGGATTTAGCGGCATTTGTAGCTGCCCAGGTTAAAAAAAATTCGCTTTGTCCAATCACATGGCGTTCCTTGTGCATACTCTGTGGAGAGAGGAGGGGAGGGGGGGGGGGGGGGGGGGGCTGGAGTGGTTAGCCTACCTTACCTACCCTATGCCTACACCCTACGGCCCAACACCTACAATACTCTATACAAACTGAGATGTAATCGTTTGAGTATAATAAGAGAATATATAATGCATTAAGACTTAGGAGTATCCTATATAACTTTAAGCGATCACCAAAAAATATTAATTCGATTTTTAAAATCTATATATTTGATCTTATTTACAACCATATTAGATAATTCATAATTATAATTTATTAAAAATAATAAATTGTAAACTGTTTCTAATCGATTATTCGAAGATTAGAAACCATATATCTATCCAATAATTTCAGTTTTCTGCAAATTGAGGTAGTGTCGGGGGGTTGGGGTTGGTAGTTTATGTAAATGCCGTTTAATTTTTGACAGTTGAATATTTTTTTTGTTCACTTTTGCGCGCGCGTCATGGTAGTTGTCGCACATTGTCTGTACTACTACGGTGGCCCATAGTGGCCACTCCTTACTTACACAAAATATTTGCAGGATGCGCGCGCGCGTGGTGTTTTATGTGTGCGCGCGCGGTATTATCAATATATGTGTGCGCGCGCGGTATTATGTTTGTGCGTGCGGTATTTGGTGTGCGCGCGCGCGGTATTTTATGTGTGCGCGCGCGGTATTATGTGTGTTAGACGTGCGTGCGGTATCTCATGAGCGCGAGCGCGGTTATTTTTCCATATGTAGCCCAGGGTGGTGCCATTCAGGGCACCACCCTGGGGCAGCCCCAGGGCAGCCCCCCCCCCACCATTGTGATTGTGGCAGCCCCCCTCACCATTGTGATTGCGGCAGCCCCCCCCCCCACCATTGTGATTGTGGCAGCCTCCCCCCCCACCATTGTGATTGTGGCAGCCCCCCCCCCGCTATTGTGATTGTGGCAGCCCCCCCCCTCCACCATTGTGATTGCCCCCCCCCCCCACCATTGTGATTGTGGCAGCCCCCCTCACCATTGTGATTGTGGCAGCCCCCCCCCCCCCACCATTGTAATTGTGGCAGCCTCACCCCCCACCATTGTGGTTGTGGCAGCCCCCCCCGCTATTGTGATTGTGGCAGCCCCCCCCCCTCCACCATTGTGATTGCCCCCCCCCCCCCACCATTGTGATGTGGCACCCCACGTCATGCGCCATTCAGCCCAGGATGTTTGTAATTGAGACCAGTAGCTCTCGATTCTCTCGTTGTGAGTCGAGGTAACATAACGGTGTGCATTCGAAGTCTGACGGAAAAAACACTGCGCAGCGGCCATTAAACCATTCTCTGTTCCGCGGTCTGTCTCGAGACGAACAGGTGCACCATGGGTTGTTACAGCATCCAAAAAAAAATCACAGATAATATTAGGATTATTATTAGAAGGCGTTACCTTTAGCCACAGTATCATCCGCGACCACCCATCACTACATGCATGAATTGGAAAACCATACGGCTTCAATTTATCATAGCCGTCTGCATGCCATGCTAGTAGTAGGA
>JAUCBJ010000037.1:0-41357 GCA_032718475.1 Nemertoderma westbladi | reverse complement strand
CGAAGGGATTGGAATATGCGAAGTCGTACAACTTTAACGCTCATAAATGGTTATTGACTAATTTTGATATGTCAGTCTTGTGGTAAGTGTAATTATTAAAACTATTATTGTGTTAATATAAATTTGTTTTCAAAACGATTAGTCCGCAGCCGCTACAGATAATACGCTGGTAATGTGATGTATTTAAAACGTAAGTAATCTTATGGATATATTTACCTTCTATCACACGATGCTGCTCCTGTATCCACAATTTATCGAGACCATCGTATGGGTTAAGGGTTATTGCCTAAATGCTGAAAGAGACCCTGAGTGTAAAAATGAAAGGTGTATCTCTATGGAAAAAGAAATGAAAACGTTTCAAACATTATTCAAAATATAAATTATTTAAAATTAAATGTGTTTTTGCTATCTAGTTTTAATATCACTGGAGTTCTTATGCTTTTTTATTCTAGGGTTGATGACAGACATGAATTCGCTTCGTCCTTTGTTGTAAATCCATTGTATCTTCAACACGACAAAGAATCCAAAGTTATCGATTATCGCCACTGGCAAGTGGGATTAGGTCGACGATTTCGCGCTCTTAAACTGTGGATGGTTTTGCGTATGATAGGAGTTAATGGTCTCCAGTCCCATATTCGTCGGGTGAGCTTCTATTTTATTTCGTAAAACGTTTACATATTTAGGGCAGCAAAGATAGTGTGAGAACTAAAACAAATTGCAATGCTCTATGGAGATTTTTACTACACACATGCAGAAATGTCACAGACTAAATATAAAATCGGCCTAGAGAAATCTATTAATTACTGTCATTGATGGACATTCCAGAAACCGTATTTCAATTTTTAAATCAATCAAAAATTGCAAGATTCGTTTCTATAAATTATAAGTAATTAAACAGGACTAAGGATGATCCAACTCTATAGCAAATGGAGCGGAAAAAATGAATTCGCCACCAGCGGGGATCGAACCCGCGTCTCCCGATAAACGTTCAGGTATGCTAACCACTACACCACGGAGGTGTAAATTCATTTCTATAATTTTTAAGGTCTATCGGGGTGAAAATTGCCAACTAATAATAGTGTAAGTAGATAAGTGATGAGTGTAGATAAGTGTAGATTAATACATAATAAATTTGGTCGTAATTTTTATTATATATTTCTGATTTATTTAGATTTATATTTATATTAAGAATCGATTTTAATTATAATTGAATAAGAACATAAGATTGGTCATGAATATAACCTTTTCAAGATGGTGTTCCATCACACTGCCCCATCATCATCCGTGAATATTGTTCAACTAATAAACTAAAACTTTTAAAATTATCTCAACATAAAATTTCCTCTCTAACAAGGACAGCATGATCGTTAAAAGTCCATTTCAACTTTCAATGATATGGTGAGAAAGAAATATTCTAGATAAAAACGGTAATAACATTGTTAATTAGTAGCAAATCAATTATTTCGATCGATCTTCACACATTCATCGGCCTCCATCTTAAGCTCATCTTCATTATTGATACATCATTATTATCTCAATCTCCACCCAGCAGACACGAAGGAAGATGAGAGTTGCAACCGTAGTATTGATTAGCTGGGCGTGATCTTGTTATATGATTGTTATATAATTGGTTATATGGTTGGGGAAAGAAAGGCAAAGGAAACGTGGTGGTGAACGATTGACCTTCCCGAATCGTTCAGGACACTCGGCAACAATGCAATGCCTACATGTTAATACTAATTATATCCCGCCTCAATATTACACAGTTTATATTGTAGATATGTTTTGGTTCGTATATAAGTCCAGTCAAAATAAAGTTGCTCCCGATTTTTTTTTCTTCTGTTTTCGATTTCGATACCTTCTTTCCGACTCCTCTGCTTCTCTCCACCATCAGACGTCAATGTCCGAATTGACCATTAGAAGGGGACCCTCGCAGCGTACAGGTCGAAGTCGAGCAGAGCGTGCACCTCGGAGGCACAGTATGCCGGCACGGAGGAGGGCGAAACTCACTTCCCGACGAACCCAGCGGACGCACTCCGAATAAGGCGTCTCGCGCTTCTCTGACAGGAGAATTCCAAGACGTTTGATAAACTGGGTTGTCGTCGGGGGGGAGTCCACCAAATGCCGAAAAAATCAAAGGCGTGAAGGTGGCGAGCTCGATCTCACGTACCCGTTCCTCATAGTGGCTGCGTTTGCGGGCCTCGTGGTGTAGATGGGCAGACTCGAGGTTCATGGCGGCTTTCGACTGAGCCAGGGGATTGAATACCGAGACATCAAGGAATGACTTTTGGGAACAAGATCCCCAAAACCCGCAACAGGACACGAGCATGTTGGTCAGTGGAGGTTGAGCGAAGGCTGAATTGCTCACCAGTGACTAGCTGCAAGTGTGGCTCAACAGCGACATTATGAGTTACTTCTGTCAGGGTAGTTGCAAAGAAGTCACGGACTTCGTTATGGCGGATGGAAGGGTCACCTGTGGGACATGACAAAGCATGATTGACGGAAAATCGCGTCACACAGGCACACCGGGCCGGGAGAAGTCGTGGCTGCCAACCGAAGCGCAGGCACAAAGCATCACAGAACTCCTGTTTGTTCAGATGGGTGCAGTGTAACGTCATGGGTCGAGAGTTCAACCAGGACGATGCACCCTTCTCTGAGGTCAGCTCCTGAAGTCGTAGTTGTAGTTCTGGGGCAGTGGTGTCTTTAGTTCTTCCTCCCTCACTGTTAGCCAGACTGCTTCCACTGCCTTTATCCCCTTCGCGGCTTCCTCCTGTGCTTTCCTTGCATCTGTTGGGTCATCAAATTGGTTGAATGGCTCGCATAATGACCGAGAGTTATTGAACTGTGTCACCAGGTCGCCTGGGAGTGGCACTTCCGAGGGGCTAATAGTGGGCTGACCGGTGAGCGCAACCAGAGAGTTAGTAACAGCATCCTCAAATTCTCCAAACTGTATGGTCGCTCCTGATACTCCCCTAGAGAGGTAACGCCACCGGCCCGACAACCCTATAGCAAGACCAGCATAGGCACAGTGGGGGTCAATGGTCGCTATGGCTGTTTGACCTGTTGGATGAACTCTGCCACCTTGTGTTGAATAAACTCGACCCGGAACTCGTCATTACCAATTACTCCAATTACTACCTCGGATGCCAATGGCGAAACATGGTTTGGTAAATAGTTGCTGGGCTTCGACAAGGAACTCATGTTTCACAAGAAGTGTATACTTGGTGGGGAAGTACCAATAGAGTGGCCCCCGTCTGGATAGTACGTCCCACCACTTTCTGATCTCGGACAGCTCTCCAGCAGCATTCCCGTCATCCGCATACCACTTCTGGATTGTGTCGGATGCCTCTTTCAACTCATCCAGGAGTGGGATCATTCCGATTGCATAGCTTGGCATTACAAGCGGGTCGCCCTGGGTGAATCACTCGGAGGAGGAAATGTATTCGCCCCCAATAATGAAGAGTTTTGTGGGCTGGCTGTAGCAGTTTGTCACTATAGTCTTTAGAGCTGGACAAACTAGACCAATGTTCTGGGTTGCGACTGCACTGTTAATAAAGGTCACTCGGCCGGATAATGCATATGAATTGTGGGTTTGCATAGCTGATCGCCAACTGTGAAGGTGTTAACTTCATGGACTTCTTACAATATCATTTCATTCATGGGTATTATCTCAAACGCCCTCTATTTTAATACTTATTTCACTTTTTCAGCATGTGGCATTAGCTAAGCAATTCCAGGAACTCGTTCTCACTGATAATCGCTTTGAAGTTTCAAACAATGTCTTGCTGAGTCTAGTTTGTTTCCGACTGAAAGCGTCGGACAAAACTAACGAGCAACTTCTGGCCATGGCGAACAAAGATGGTGGGATTTATTGTGTTCCAACACGCATTAGCGGAAAATACGTAATCAGGTATCTAAAAACATATCATAAATATTTCAAAAGGTAGATGATCAATTTTCTATATCAATTCACGCAATGAAGCATTTTTGTTTTCAACAAACAAAATTCAGTATATTCAGTTATGTAGTCCTAATATAATAATATTATATATAATTATTATGTCATATTCCAATCTACATGGTGGACGTGGTGCATTACTTTTGGAAAGCCATAATAACTTCAATCATTGCAAACATAAAATGGCATCTTGTGGTGGTACATGTTGTGTGCTTTGTCTATCGGAAGGAATAGTGCTTAAATCTTTATATAAGGATGTCAAAATTGTGATCCATTCTGGATTAACTTGTTATCCGTAATATTTGTAGGCCTATTCGAATCATGTTGGTAGTATTGATGTTAATAGTTGTGTTAATTTAATTTTTACTTGCAATATAGTAATGTAATAATCAGCATGTTGTACTTTATATTATAAGCAATTAAATTAATTTATTTTAGTTATTGTCTTACTTAAAATCAACATTCGTTTTAATTTGTCCATTGCGTTGGTTTAGTAATAAGTAACTAAGGAGGTGATCGTGGATAAAATTTGGTGTGGGCAGCGAGTGCATCAGCATGATAAATTGGCACTAAAAAGTACAAAGATCGACACTGCATTCCATATCCTTAATTATGGTCAGTATAGGACTATGGAAAGGCATGGTTATTGATAATGTTATTCTCCCGCCGGGACAAAATGTACAAACTTAAATCTGTAGCTGTAGACCTACTGTACAGAACGGGACAAAGGCTATTTTTAAGAATAAACACCCGCCTCTCTAATATGATAGCTGGTCTCTAATGGAACGAATAATTAGTTAATTAAATAATAACTAATTTTATATTTAGGTTTTCGATAGGAAACTATTACACTCAGCCAAAGGATATTGATCGTGCGTGGTCTGTCTTTGCTAGATGTGCGACGGATATTCTAAAAGAAACACCGATGGAACAAAACGGATGCACCAGCGGTCTATAATAGAATACAAGGAACCTCTGGGTATATAAATCATAAACAGTCCAGAAAAATAAACATGGGACATTATTTAAAACAAAATAATCCGAACTGAATTTTAATGCTAATACATAAAGTGAATGTTGTGCAGTAGGCTTATTTATTTAGTTGTAAAATAACTTATTCGGGTAGTTTTACATATAATAATCTCCAAAGCTGTTGAGAGTATAATTATTATAAATATGGTGGAAATAAAGAGACAATAAACATTAATTTTTCCATTACTCAGGAGGAATCTTATTAATATATTTTTTATTTGTAAATATTTAACGTAACAAAACAAATTTAACAGCCTCGAATGGCGGTAAATTGAATTAATATCAACTAATCATTTAAGATTTCTTTTTTTATTGCACCCACAGTGGCCATTACAACCAAACAATGTTCTCCAATTCCTAATTACTTTTTTGATATATTAAAAAGTAGAAAATATACAAAAAACTGACGATATTATTTTTTTCACTAATAATTTAACAAATTTGCCTATAAATCATTATGTTATCAGAGGAGTCTCGAGTTTGGTGATGAAGTAGGTCTGCCGGGTTCCGTCAAACAATATTCATACTATGACCATACTACAGGCAGACTAGACTATCTTGGTTTCAATTAGTAGTTGTAATAATCAATGTTGGCATTAGATGTACTTGACTTTATTAATATTAATAACGCAAAGTAAAGTTTTCTTCCCCCGGAAGGCCAGGGATTACACACAAAGTCTAACGACGCATTTCCAGTGCGGTCCCCCCAGTACTATACTCCCTGAGGAAACCCCAAAATTCATTTAGCTACAATTTAAGGATGCACGGCGGAGATGGGCCCGGGCTGGTCCCTGTAAAGCATTCGTGCCGAAACAAAAACTGCCCTTGACCCGTTCAGGTATCAAATCTACGACCCCCCGAGAGATGTGAATTCAATGCAACTATGACCTACTAAATATAATGTAAGAGGTGTAATTAGTGATGCAACGGGATCGGGATCCACAATTATCGGGATTCGGGATCGGGATTGCAACTGTCGTTATCCCGATTTTCGGGATCGGGATTTCTAACTTTATTGTTAGTTTATGCGTAGTTTATTTCCCGCGTACGTATTTCATTTCACATAGTTTTTAATACAATCTCTGAAACATTTTTAATATATCTACAGCAGTGTGACTTAATCGCTGCCACATAAAAATGTATATCGTATTCAATGAAAAGCAACAAGTGTTTCATTATTTATAGACATTCATGTATAATTAAATATATTTAATGAATTAATTTCAGATTTAAATTCAGATTCAAAAATTAGTTATAAATCATGTAAATCAACCTATCCTTCATCAATCATTGGGGATGTGAGTTTTCCGGAAATATGTTTTTTCAAGGAAAATTCCGAAAAATATACTTCACCCGTAGTTACGGTCACAGGAGTCAAGACAACGAACCAGGTCAACACCACTAAGAAGCCAGGAATCACTTGTTTATAGTGTCTCACTCAACTTGTGTTTTCCTATGTGTTTTCAGATTCCGAATGTGTATAAACTAGCAAAATAACGTAAAATTGTGAAAGATTTCAAATTGAAAATGTATTAATTTCCGAAAATGCGTCAATATAAAACTTGTTTAATAATGAAATTGACAAAACAGAAAGTCACAATCTTTTTTTTAGAAATTAAAAATTTTTTAAAAATTTAAAATTTTTGTTTTTGTTATTGGCAAAAAGTGTACATTTTTATACAATTTAACAAATTTTAAGCTGCATGGCATATAAATTTAGAAATAGCATATCCAGGAAAATCCCGATATTTTTCCATCGGAATCGGGATCGGAACGGGATCGGGATCGGGATTTTCCATCAGGATCCCGATGCAACACTAATTTATAGTATTTATAGGTAATTATAGGTCATGACGCAACCCAATCACTACAGTAACACTTTGTTCCAAAACTTTGGTGATTAAATGATGAAGACTACTTGATGTTTGATTTCAGATATTTGCACTCGAGTATTGAGTCTCTAAGTTTTAATCTTGAATATAAATGTTTCTATATTTATACGTAATAATGCTGATAATTAACATTGGAGTATTTATAATATAAATACAAACGGGAACAACAAATTCTTTGCAAATCCCTAATAAGTTTATTAGCACAGCGGAGCAACCTGATTAAATGAATGTGAAAGAATGATTCGTTTACAAGTCGCAATTGCAATGCATAAATTAATAATAAGCGTGTAATTATGTTTCATTACAGCAGTCAGGCAGGAATTCGATTTTAGCAAATGCAATGATTTATAACCAGTTCCGTCATAACACTAGGACGATATGAACATAATTCTTGGGCCTACCTAATATATATTATTTCACATATTGTTTCTCTTAAATCTCTAACATAATTTTTATATCTAAATTGACATTTTTCCAATAAATGCTTTCAAAGGTATGTTAGTAAATGAAGTTTGAGAGAAGTATAAAATTCGCAACTTTGCTAACAAAATTTTCATCATAAATACAAATAATCAGATATCGCTTATTGTTAATGGTTATTCAATATTATTCCATTATTCCAGTGCAAATTTTTAAAATTAAAAAAATTAGGATTTCAAACCACAATGATTGCACCATTTTATTTACTTTATGCAAAAATGACACACAAAAGAAACACAATAAGATGCTGTCGCATATTATCTGCAGAAGTTCAACAAAATAGTTAGCAAAGATGCACAAACAATTACATGAATAAAACTCATGCAAAATCAAAATTCAAGGAATATAAAGTTACCACAAAGGAAAATCTAAGATATATGAAAACTGCGGAAACAACAGCATTAAAATAATATTAAAGACACAAATCTTAACGATGGTCACATTTATTGTAGAACTAAATGTCGAAATTCATTTCATTGAGTTTATTGTATAAACAAAATACAATCCAGGTAAAAATGGTTGATCAACTTGTAATACTAAATATTGAAATGAGTTTAAATTATAGTATAAACAACAACAATACATGAAAAAAACTTAAGTAGAAATACATGAATATAAAACACGATATCAGTGACTATAATGAAAGTAGCTGCTAGTTTAAGGATTACGGCGAAAGTATACCTTTACCACGGAAATATTATATTGTATCTTGTGGCATTCTTTCTAATCACTTGTCCTTAGCGTTGATTAATATCATGGCTAGCTCCTTTTTGCTTATCTTCCCGTCCTTATCCTGGTCGACTTTGCACAGGCCCATTAGGCCGCCTTTAAATCGATCTATTTGTCCAATGGTAATCCCAGGCTGTAAATATGTTTGCGATAATCATTAATTATATAACTAAATAATATATAAGCCCATAAGCCGGGCCAATATAATGGTTCGGTCGCATATCTTTGAATATAACAAATTATTGAGGTAGGTGTCTTCGACAGGGTAGGACACCTTATGCACTATACGACTTGGTACAGAAAATTGCTAAGTTCTAAGCAGAATCTGCATTAATCTGAAAACTTTTAAGGTAAAAATGGTATGAGCCATTTTTATATTTATATTTTATATTAAATTATTATTATTTAGGCGCCATTGTATGCGCATACAGTGAGTACCGCTTCACCACCTCGCCAACTTACATGAAACATGTATGTTTGATTGGTCTGCCTTTCGTCATTATGGATGTCAACTTAAAAAATGAAGAAAGAGTCCTCTACGGGACCCACAAACATAGCGCCCCCTACCGGCGGACCCAGAAACATAGCAGCCCCTTCCCGGGAACACAGAAACATAGCGCCCTAACCGGCAGACCCAGAAACATAGCAGCCCCTACCGGCGGACCCACAAACATAGCAGCCCCTACCGGCGGACCCATAAAAATACCGCCCCCTACCGGCGTACCCAGAAACAGAGCACCCACTACCAGCGGACCCAAAAACATAGCACCCCCTACCGGCGGACCCAGAAACATAGCAGCCCCTACCGGCGGACCCACAAACATAGCAGCCCCTACCTGCGGACCCAGACACATAGCACCCCCTACCGGCGGACCCAAAAACATAGCACCCCCTACCGGCGGACCCAGAAACATAGCAGCCCCTACCGGCGGACCCACAAACATAGCACCCCCTACCGGCGGACCCAGAAACATAGTACCCCCTACCGGCGGACCCAAAAACATAGCACCCCCTACCGACGGACCCAGAAACATAGCACCCCCTACCGGCGGGCCCAGAAACTTAGGGGCCCCTACCGGCGCGTACCCATTAAAATACCACCCACTACCGGCGTGCCCAGAAACATAGCACCCCCTAGCGGCGGCGGACCCAGAAACATAGCACCCCCTACTGGCGGACCTAAAAACATAGCACTCCCAACCGGCGGACCCAAAAACATAGTACCCCCAACCGGCGGACACACAAACATAGCAGCCCCTACCGGCGGACCCAGAAACATAGCACCCTCTACCGGTGGACCCACAAACATAGCAGTCCCAACCGGCGGACCCAAAAACATAGCACTCCATACCGGCGGACACACAAACATAGCAGCCCCTACCGGCGGACCCAGAAACATAGCACCCTCTACCGGTGGACCCACAAACATAGCAGTCCCAACCGGCGGACCCAAAAACATAGCACCCCCGACCGGCGGACCCAGAAACATGGCGCCTCCTACCGACAGACCCATAAAAATACCGCCCCCTACCGGCGTACCCAGAAACATAATACCCCCTACCGGCGGACCCAGAAACATAGCACCCCCTACCGGCGGACACAACAACAGCGCACCCAGATCTTACGGCCAGCCATACAATTTCCCAGTTCATCCCTATTCTGAAGTCCGATTTACTTGAGCAGGCCATTGGCAAGCCATTGGCTGTCCACCACGTCTATTCTTGTTTTCAGGCTTCCATAGCAAAAGGTTGTGAACAGGTTAATCCTACCAGCTGAAACCAGGCTCAATAGGCTTTACTTAAAGTAAATTTAATTTACTTAAAGCAAATTAAATTTACTTAAAAAAGTAAATTTAATTAACTTAAAGTAAATTGAATTTACTTTAAATAAATATATTTAACTCTATCAAAAGGTGAATTTTGTTTTTTTTCGCTTTGCTTCGTCCATAATGTCAAATTAATTACACCAAAGTTGAAAAACTGTGCGCAGAGGATCTACCTACATTTAAAGATTGATGACAGAAAACTTACATAAGCCAACTCAAAGAAATCCTTGACGAAAGCATCAATTTCTTCATTTTCAAGGTAACCCGTTTGAGATTTATCGTAATAGTTAAAAACCTTTTCGAAATCTTTTAGAGTGACACCCTTCTCTCTACCTAAAACAAAAATATTTTAGAGTGACACCCTTCTCTCTACCTAAAACAAAAAGCACTGATAGTGACACCCTTCTCTCTACCTAAAACAAAAATCACTGAGAGTGACACCCTTCTCTCTACCTAAAACAAAAATCATTGAGAGTGACACCCTTCTCTCTACCTAAAACAAAAAGCACCGAGAGTGACACCCTTCTCTCTACCTAAAACAAAAAGCACTGAGAGTGACACCCTTCTCTCTACCTAAAACAAAAATCACTGAGAGTGACACCCTTCTCTCTACCTAAAACAAAAAGCACTGATAGTGACACCCTTCTCTCTACCTAAAACAAAAAGCACTGAGAGTGACACCCTTCCCTCTACCTAAAACAAAAAGTACTGAGAGTGACACCCTTCTCTCTACCTAAAACAAAAATCACTGAGAGTGACACCCTTCTCTCTACCTAAAACAAAAAGCACTGATAGTGACACCCTTCTCTCTACCTAAAACAAAAAGCACCGAGAGTGCCACCCTTCTCTCTACCTAAAACAAAAAGTACTGAGAGTGACACCCTTCTCTCTACCTAAAACAAAAATCACTGAGAGTGACACCCTTCTCTCTACCTAAAACAAAAAGCACTGATAGTGACACCCTTCTCTCTACCTAAAACAAAAAGCACCGAGAGTGACACCCTTCTCTCTACCTAAAACAAAAAGCACTGATAGTGACACCCTTCTCTCTACCTAAAACAAAAAGCACCGAGAGTGACACCCTTCTCTCTACCTAAAACAAAAAGCACTGAGAGTGACACCTTTCTCTCTACCTAAAACAAAAAGCACCGAGAGTGACACCCTTCCCTCTACCTAAAACAAAAAGTACTGAGAGTGACACCCTTCTCTCTACCTAAAACAAAAATCACTGAGAGTGACACCCTTCTCTCTACCTAAAACAAAAAGCACTGATAGTGACACCCTTCTCTCTACCTAAAACAAAAAGCACCGAGAGTGCCACCCTTCTCTCTACCTAAAACAAAAAGCACTGATAGTGACACCCTTCTCTCTACCTAAAACAAAAAGCACCGAGAGTGACACCCTTCTCTCTACCTAAAACAAAAAGCACTGATAGTGACACCCTTCTCTCTACCTAAAACAAAAAGCACTGAGAGTGACACCCTTCCCTCTACCTAAAACAAAAAGTACTGAGAGTGACACCCTTCTCTCTACCTAAAACAAAAATCACTGAGAGTGACACCCTTCTCTCTACCTAAAACAAAAAGCACTGATAGTGACACCCTTCTCTCTACCTAAAACAAAAAGCACCGAGAGTGCCACCCTTCTCTCTACCTAAAACAAAAAGTACTGAGAGTGACACCCTTCTCTCTACCTAAAACAAAAATCACTGAGAGTGACACCCTTCTCTCTACCTAAAACAAAAAGCACCGAGAGTGACACCCTTCTCTCTACCTAAAACAAAAAGCATTGAGAGTGACACCCTTCTCTCTACCTAAAACAAAAATCACTGAGAGTGACACCCTTCTCTCTACCTAAAACAAAAAGCACCGAGAGTGACACCCTTCTCTCTACCTAAAACAAAAAGCATTGAGAGTGACACCCTTCTCTCTACCTAAAACAAAAATCACTGAGAGTGACACCCTTCTCTCTACCTAAAACAAAAAGCATTGAGAGTGACACCCTTCTCTCTACCTAAAACAAAAATCACTGAGAGTGACACCCTTCTCTCTACCTAAAACAAAAAGCACTGAGAGTGACACCCTTCTCTCTACCTAAAACAAAAAGCACTGAGAGTGACACCCTTCTCTCTACCTAAAACAAAAATCATTGAGAGTGACACCCTTCTCTCTGCCTAAAACAAAAAGCACTGAGAGTGACACCCTTCTCTCTGCCTAAAACAAAAAGCACCGAGAGTGACACCATAATCTATATTCTTATATATAAACTGCAATACGAATAAACGAAACATCATTTAATTGTGTGTTAGTTACTAGAAGTGCATGATGACAATAATAGATATAAAGACAATATATATTATAATCACAACTATTACCTTTCGATGCATCTTCAAACTCAACCAGAAAGTTAGTCCGTGTGTCTAACAATCTCGCCATGTCATGTAAAGAGAGTTTATCTTCCTTGACAAAGTTCTTTAGGATGCATTGAACGTATTCGTCTAACTTTTGGTCTGTCACACCTGAAGGATTGGCTTTCTCGATCCAATCTTTTACAAAGAGCTGCAAAAATTAATAAACATGAATTTAACTAATAGGTTAAATTACAAACAGTTATGTTATTATTATTATTATTCGGTCTTATAGCCAGCTATAATAATTGTATTTTTAAAAACTAACTTTAAGTTCTTGTTGGTTAATAAAGCCAGTCTTGTCCAGGTCGTATTTTCGCCACAATGTGAGAAGTTCAACACTCGATGTTAGTTTCTGATCCCGTTGAAACAATAGAATGAAGTTTTGGTCTGTGGGCAATATCGAAGTCATCTAAAACAAAATGATGTGGAGTGAAGTGGAACTGAATAATGTCAATGGTATGCAAGCTCTTCCCTCTTCCAGTGAACCGTACCGTCACCTACCAAAAACCACGTCCTCCTCTGGAGATATCCACCCACGAATTATATATATTCCTCAATCACCCACCCAACCACCAACTCTTCTAGATAAATTCTACCATCACCCACCCAATCACCAACCTCTTCTAGAAAAATTCTACCATCACCCACCCAATCACTAACCTCTTCGAGAGAAATTCTACCATCACCCACCCACCCAGCCACTAACCTCTTCCAGATAAATTCTACCATCACCCACCCAATCACTAACCTCTTCTAGAAAAATTCTACCATCACCCACCCAATCACTAACCTCTTCTAGAGAAATTCTACCATCACCCACCCACCCAGCCACTAACCTCTTCTAGATAAATTCTACCATCACCCACCCAATCACTAACCTCTTCTAGAAAAATTATACCATCACCCACCCAATCACTAACCTCTTCTAGAGAAATTCTACCATCACCCACCCACCCAGCCACTAACCTCTTCTAAATAAGTTCTACCATCACCCACCCAACCACTAACCTCTTCTAGAGAAATTCTACCATCACCCTCCCAACCACTAACCTCTTCTAGATAAATTCTACCATCACCCACCCAATCACTAACCTCTTCTAGAGAAATTCTACCATCACCCACCCACCCAGCCACCAACCTCTTCTAGAGAAATTCTACCATCACCCTCCCAACCACTAACATCTTCTAGATAAATTCTACCATCACCCACCCAATCACTAACCTCTTCTAGAGAAATCCTACCATCACCCACCCACCCAGCCACTAACCTCTTCTAAATAAGTTCTACCATCACCCACCCAGCCACTAACCTCTTCTAGAGAAATTCTACCATCACCCACCCACCCAGCCAGCCACTAACCTCTTCTAAATAAGTTCTACCATCACCCGCCCAGCCACTAACCTCTTCTAGAGAAATTCTACCATCACCCACCCAATCACTGACCTCTTCTAGAGATATTCTACCATCACCCACCCACCCAGCCACTAACCTCTTCTAGAGAAATTCTACCATCACCCACCCAGCCACTAACCTCTTCTAGAGAAATTCTACCATCACCCACACAGCCACTAACCTCTTCTAAATAAGTTCTACCATCACCCATCCAATCACTAACATCTTCTAGAGAAATTCTACCATCACCCACCCAACCACTAACCTCTTCTAGAGAAATTCTACCATCACCCACCCAACCACTAACCTCTTCTAGAGAAATTCTACCATCACCCACCCAGCCACTAACCTCTTCTAAAGAAATTCTACCATCACCCACCCACCCAGCCACTAACCTCTTCTAGAGAAATTCTACCATCACCCACCCAGCCACTAACCTCTTCTAGAGAAATTCTACCATCACCCACCCAGCCACTAACCTCTTCTAGAGAAATTCTACCATCACCCACCCAACCACTAACCTCTTCTAGAGATATTCTACCATCACCCACCCAACCACTAACCTCTTCTAGAGATATTCTACCATCACCCACCCAGCCACTAACCTCTTCTAGATATATTCTACCATCACCCACCCAACCACTAACCTCTTCTAGAGATATTCTACCATCACCCACCCAACCACTAACCTCTTCTAGAGATATTCTACCATCACCCACCCAATCACTAACCTCTTCTAGAGAAATTCTACCATCACCCACCCAGCCACTAACCTCTTCTAAAGAAATTCTACCATCACCCACCCAACCACTAACCTCTTCTAGAGAAATTCTACCATCACCCACCCAGCCACTAACCTCTTCTATATGGCATACTTTTAGTATTTTTATTCGACATTTTATTTCCCCTTGATATTCTTCTGAATTTAGTCGCGAGATAAATGATTAAACACGCGAGAAAATAATTAATCTCGCGAGATAAATGATTAAACTCGCGAGAAAATAATTAATCTCGCGAGATAAATGATTAAACTCGCGAGAAAATAATTAATCTCGCGAGATAAATGATTAAACTCGCGAGAAAATAATTAATCTCGCGAGATAAATGATTAAACTCGCGAGAAAATAATTAATCTCGCGAGATAAATGATTAAACTCGCGAGAAAATAATTAATCTCGCGAGATAAATGATTAAACTCGCGAGAAAATAATTAATCTCGCGAGATAAATGATTAAACTCGCGAGATAAATGATTAATCTCGCGAGAAAATAATTAATCTCGCGAGATAAATGATTAAACTCGCGAGAAAATAATTAATCTCGCGAGATAAATGATTAAACACGCGAGAAAATAATTAATCTCGCGAGATAAATGATTCAACTCGCGAGAAAATAATTAATCTCGCGAGATAAATGATTAAACTCGCGAGAAAATAATTAATCTCGCGAGATAAATGATTAAACTCGCGAGATAAATGATTAAACTCGCGAGAAAATAATTAATCTCGCGAGATAAATGATTAAACTCGCGAGAAAATAATTAATCTCGCGAGATAAATGATTAAACTCGCGAGAAAATAATTAATCTCGCGAGATAAATGATTAAACTCGCGAGAAAATAATTAATCTCGCGAGATAAATGATTAAACTCGCGAGAAAATAATTAATCTCGCGAGATAAATGATTAAACTCGCGAGAAAATAATTAATCTCGCGAGATAAATGATTAAACTCGCGAGAAAATAATTAATCTCGCGAGATAAATGATTAAACTCGCGAGAAAATAATTAATCTCGCGAGATAAATGATTAAACTCGCGAGAAAATCATTAATCTCGCGAGATAAATGATTAAACTCGCGAGAAAATAATTAATCTCGCGAGATAAATGATTAAACTCGCGAGAAAATAATTAATCTCGCGAGATAAATGATTAAACTCGCGAGAAAATAATTAATCTCGCGAGATAAATGATTAAACTCGCGAGATAAATGATTAATCTCGCGAGAAAATAATTAATCTCGCGAGATAAATGATTAAACTCGCGAGAAAATAATTAATCTCGCGAGATAAATGATTAAACACGCGAGAAAATAATTAATCTCGCGAGATAAATGATTCAACTCGCGAGAAAATAATTAATCTCGCGAGATAAACGATTAAACTCGCGAGAAAATAATTAATCTCGCGAGATAAATGATTAAACTCGCGAGATAAATGATTAAACTCGCGAGAAAATAATTAATCTCGCGAGATAAGTGATTAAACTCGCGAGAAAATAATTAATCTCGCGAGATAAATGATTAAACTCGCGAGAAAATAATTAATCTCGCGAGATAAATGATTAAACTCGCGAGAAAATAATTAATCTCGCGAGATAAATGATTAAACTCGCGAGAAAATAATTAATCTCGCGAGATAAATGATTAAACTCGCGAGAAAATAATTAATCTCGCGAGATAAATGATTAAACTCGCGAGAAAATAATTAATCTCGCGAGATAAATGATTAAACTCGCGAGAAAATAATTAATCTCGCGAGATAAATGATTAAACTCGCGAGAAAATAATTAATCTCGCGAGATAAATGATTAAACTCGCGAGATAAATGATTAATCTCGCGAGAAAATAATTAATCTCGCGAGATAAATGATTAAACTCGCGAGAAAATAATTAATCTCGCGAGATAAATGATTAAACACGCGAGAAAATAATTAATCTCGCGAGATAAATAATTCAACTCGCGAGAAAATAATTAATCTCGCGAGATAAATGATTAAACTCGCGAGAAAATAATTAATCTCGCGAGATAAATGATTAAACTCGCGAGATAAATGATTAAACTCGCGAGAAAATAATTAATCTCGCGAGATAAATGATTAAACTCGCGAGAAAATAATTAATCTCGCGAGATAAATGATTAAACTCGCGAGAAAATAATTAATCTCGCGAGATAAATGATTAAACTCGCGAGAAAATAATTAATCTCGCGAGATAAATGATTAAACTCGCGAGATAAATGATTAATCTCGCGAGATAAATGATTAAACTCGCGAGAAAATAATTAATCTCGCGAGATAAATGATTAAACTCGCGAGATAAATGATTAATCTCGCGAGAAAATAATTAATCTCGCGAGATAAATGATTAAACTCGCGAGAAAATAATTAATCTCGCGAGATAAATGATTAAACACGCGAGAAAATAATTAATCTCGCGAGATAAATGATTCAACTCGCGAGAAAATAATTAATCTCGCGAGATAAATGATTAAACTCGCGAGAAAATAATTAATCTCGCGAGATAAATGATTAAACTCGCGAGAAAATAATTAATCCCACGAGAAAATAATTAATCTCGCGAGATAAATGATTAAACTCGCGAGAAAATAATTAAACTCGCGAGAAAATAATTAATCTCGCGAGAAAATAATTAATCTCGCGAGATAAATGATTAAACTCGCGAGAAAATAATTAATCTCGCGAGATAAATGATTAAACTCGCGAGAAAATAATTAATCTCGCGAGATAAATGATTAAACTCGCGAGAAAAATACACATCTCGCGAAAAAAATCGCGATTGGCTGTTAATTGGGACAGTAGGAAACGGCCATCCAATAGCAGCAGAGGAAATACCCTTATAGGTGCAATAGGGATATATATAATAGGTATTAAATAGGCCTTCTTTCTATATCATTCATTTCAGCATACCGTAACATTATCTCTGCCTCCTGTCTGTATTAAGGGGCGTCGTGTCGAGTTTA
Organism: Nemertoderma westbladi; assembly: GCA_032718475.1. Taxonomy (NCBI): domain Eukaryota; kingdom Metazoa; phylum Xenacoelomorpha; order Nemertodermatida; family Nemertodermatidae; genus Nemertoderma; species Nemertoderma westbladi. Next base: position 23,880 of record JAUCBJ010000037.1, on the reverse strand, counting down.
GGGTAGCATGTTTGTTTATACAAGCCAGAGTTGCAATATTGTATTTGTACTTTGGTACAATAGCCGCGCGGCGCGGCGGTCCCTATTCTGGACTGAATTTTTGTTTAGCAGTAGTCAGATGCATGATTTCTACTTAATGTGATTCTTTTAAATTCAATAAAAATTAATAATTCAACAAACCATTAAATTGATGTACTATATTAAGTGTTACAGTTTATAATTTGCGCCCATACGCCCATGTGAAGAATACCAGGATTTCACTTTTCGGACGACCTTTTATTGGAATTTTATATTAAGATTTTTAATTTTTTTTAAATTTATCTTTAATAAATGTTTTATATGCGTTTATTTCTGTCTTATAACCTGTACATACATATACTATTTCGTTTATTGTTTTGGTTAAATTCAGCCCTTCTGTAACCTGTGTTTTTGGTCAAAACCTGGTATTCTTCACATGGGGGGTAACCGCAAAGTGAAATATAACGGCAGAAAGTCTGGTATTCTTCACATGGGCCATTATTAGTATTATGCTGTTGATACGTTGGCTGAATTGGGCCAAAATTAATTATATTATGAATGGGAGAATCTTTTAGGCTCGTTAAGCGGTGTGGTCTCGTTACGGCTAATGTCTCGTTACGGCTAATTTTATGAGAGATTAGCTGTAACGCGACTTTCAAAGTCGCGGTACGGCTACTCTAAAAGTCGCGTTGCGGCTAATTGTCGCGTTACGGCTAATTGTCGCGTTACAGCTAAATTTTTGAGAGATTAGCCGTAACGCGACTTTCCGTAATGCGACATTAGCCGTACTGCCACTGCGCCCGTTAAGCCAAGGAATAATGCCTGTTCACCACCACATGTAAGTCACCATTTCATTCTAATAATTAATTTTGGAATTCAGCCACCGTATGTAGAAGCCTACATACTTTACAATATAAAACATTTATTAGGAAAATATTATTGACAGATTGCATTTGTAGCTTGAAAAAATATTTGACAATTTCCCGCCGTCAATGCAGAACTATGATCTGCCAGAATTGCAGTAAAACTCTTAGTGCTGAGGATAAGTTTTGTTCACATTGTGGCACCAGTTGCGATATTGCTTCAGTTCCTAGTTCAAATAGGCGTGAGTTAATAGCTGAACTAAATCGTCAATTTGCACCATATGCATCGGTTCCAACTGGGTCAGTAAGCCGACGACGAATAACTCCATCTCGTGCACGTCTTTCTTCTCCCCGTGGAAGGCCAGCAGCAACGACTTTCAGTAAGGCAATGGTTGTAGTACGTGGGAAGCATTATAAAGATGAATTAATTACTATCAAACATTCTAACATAGTGAAGCATTGCATGCTCGATTTCTGTAGCATAGATACAGCTGAGGAAATTAGAAACAAAATCATATCTGTGCTTGAAACTCACCCGAGTTGCATTACTGAGTTTACTTATGTAAAGGCCCCCAACAGGGTAGTTACTCCCATATGTGTTAGCGAGAATTTCAAGTTTAATGGTGATGCCATTTCTTGTCTGTTTCCAGCGAAAAGAGCAATTTATGTTCAACTTAAAGATAGATTAGACATATTATAGATAGATATATTCTACCATCACCCACCCAGCCACTAACCTCTTCTAGAGATATTCTACCATCACCCACCCAGCCACTAACCTCTTCTAGAGAAATTCTACCATCACCCACCCAGCCACTAACCTCTTCTAGAGATATTCTACCATCACCCACCCAGCCACTAACCTCTTCTAGATATATTCTACCATCACCCACCCAGCCACTAACATCTTCTAGAGATATTCTACCATCACCCACCCAGCCACTAACCTCTTCTAGATATATTCTACCATCACCCACCCAGCCACTAACATCTTCTAGATATATTCTACCATCAGCCACCTAATCACTAACCTCTTCTAGAGATATTCTTCCATCACCCACCCAATCACTAACCTCTTCTAGAGATATTCTTCCATCACCCACCCACCCAACCACTAACCTCTTCTAAAGAAATTCTACCATCACCCACCCAGCCACTAACCTCTTCTAGAGAAATTCTACCATCACCCACCCAACCACTAACCTCTTCTAGAGATATTCTACCATCACCCACCCAGCCACTAACCTCTTCTAGAGATATTCTACCATCACCCACCCAGCCACTAACCTCTTCTAGAGATATTCTACCATCACCCACCCAATCACTAACCTCTTCTAGAGATATTCTACCATCACCCACCCAGCCGCTAACCTCTTCTAGAGAAATTCTACCATCACCCACCCAGCCGCTAACCTCTTCTAGAGAAATTCTACCATCACCCACCCAACCACTAACCTCTTCTAGAGATATTCTACCATCACCCACCCAGCCACTAACCTCTTCTAGAGATATTCTACCATCACCCACCCAGCCACTAACCTCTTCTAGAGATATTCTACCATCACCCACCCAGCCGCTAACCTCTTCTAGAGAAATTCTACCATCACCCACCCAACCACTAACCTCTTCTAGAGATATTCTACCATCACCCACCCAGCCGCTAACCTCTTCTAGAGAAATTCTACCATCACCCACCCAACCACTAACCTCTTCTAGAGATATTCTACCATCACCCACCCAGCCACTAACCTCTTCTAGAGAAATTCTACCATCACCCACCCAGCCACTAACCTCTTCTAGAGATATTCTACCATCACCCACCCACCCAGCCACTAACCTCTTCTAGAGATATTCTACCATCACCCACCCAATCACTAACCTCTTCTAGAGATATTCTACCATCACCCACCCAACCACTAACCTCTTCTAGAGATATTCTACCATCACCCACCCAGCCACTAACCTCTTCTAGAGATATTCTACCATCACCCACGCAACCAGCCACTAACCTCTTCTAGAGATATTCTACCATCACCCACCCAGCCACTAACCTCTTCTAGAGATATTCTACCATCACCCACCCAACCACTAACCTCTTCTAGAGATATTCTACCATCACCCACGCAACCAGCCACTAACCTCTTCTAGAGATATTCTACCATCACCCACCCAGCCACTAACCTCTTCTAGAGATATTCTACCATCACCCACCCAGCCACTAACCTCTTCTAGAGATATTCTACCATCACCCACCCAGCCACTAACCTCTTCTAGAGATATTCTACCATCACCCACCCAGCCACTAACCTCTTCTAGAGATATTCTACCATCACCCACCCAACCACTAACCTCTTCTAGAGATATTCTACCATCACCCACCCAGCCACTAACCTCTTCTAGAGATATTCTACCATCACCCACGCAACCAGCCACTAACCTCTTCTAGAGATATTCTACCATCACCCACCCAGCCACTAACCTCTTCTAGAGATATTCTACCATCACCCACCCAACCACTAACCTCTTCTAGAGATATTCTACCATCACCCACGCAACCAGCCACTAACCTCTTCTAGAGATATTCTACCATCACCCACCCAGCCACTAACCTCTTCTAGAGATATTCTACCATCACCCACCCAGCCACTAACCTCTTCTAGAGATATTCTACCATCACCCACCCAGCCACTAACCTCTTCTAGAGATATTCTACCATCACCCACCCAGCCACTAACCTCTTCTAGAGATATTCTACCATCACCCACCCAGCCACTAACCTCTTCTAGAGATATTCTACCATCACCCGCTTTATCGTACTTCTTCATAAGTTTCTTCTTCATTTTTTGTAATTCGGAATCCTGAGGAACCTGTAATATCGATTGGGACGGTAGGTTTACATTATATAATGCCATAATAGTTAAAACAAAATTATTGAAATTGGTAGCACGTTGAATATATAATGACAATATAAGACAATATTTTGATCTTGGTTCTTATACAAGAATATTTCATGTACGGTTATTTTCCCTTGTACAGGGTTGAATGTTGATTGAATCAATAGCATCACTCCCAATGACTCCCAATCACTCCCAATTGACGGACGCATATCCCATCTCGGAAAATTAAAAGTGTTCAGTATCAACGTAAAAGATTACAGTGGCATGATCTTCTAATAAAAAAAAGTCAATCAGCAGACCAACCAAGAACAATAATCGTGGAGCGTATACTTCTTAAAGCTATAAAAGTATACGTCTTAGTCAATATTTATTTTGAATGGGTAATAATATATTACTTATGCCATTTCAAAAAATCGGTAACAGGCATATTATTTGGGATGCAGTCAACTTTTTCAAATATTATGTTGACTGTATAAAATTATACAGTCAACATAATATTTTAAAAGGTTGACTGCATCCCAAATAATATGCCTGTTACCGATTTTTTGAAATGGCATAAGTAATATATTATTACCCATTCAAAATAAATATTGACTAAGACTCAAAATAATACTCCCGGTACTTAACTTAATTAAGTTAAGTACCGGGAGTATTATTTTGAGTAAAACAAATAATATAAGTATTACAAAATGGCATCGTCCCTGGGTGGGCTCGAACCACCAACCTTTAGATTAACAGTCTAACGCGCTAGCCGATTGCGCCACAGAGACACATAGCATAATACCGTGTGATAAAATGAATTATTTCGAATGAAAACCTAATATAAATTACCAGTTACCCATTTTAAGAATTAATTTTAATTTTACCTCAAAATAAATTAGCTTTATTCCCCTTATAAGCCCTTAATTTTTTACCATTGATCTCGCCTGCTCGTCAAATTATACGACGTGGTCAGCGGCTATTTTATTTCCAGTGAAATATATAATTAGATAATCATACCAGTTTTCAAATATATATTAGACCTACCTTTCAACATCATTTACCCAATGTGAAAAAAATATATTAACTATTGACAACGTAAAGTTACATAGGCCTACATATGTTTACAAATTACGGTTGTTAAAAAAGTCAATAGCACAGGTTACAGATCAATTGTCGCTCGTAATCAGCTGTTATTTGCGTCGATGTCTGGAGAGGAATGAATTTAAAGTATCCCCCCCCCCCCCCCCCCTCTTTATGGAGCTCCAGGAAGAAAAATATTACTCGTTTTTAAATAATTCACTTTTTGATGGCAAGCAACAGTTTAAATTCCCTTGCAGGGAATTAGAATGTACCACTAGCTGCATAATCAACCCATGGTCCAATGATTGCCTGTCACCATTGCTTTCTAAATTATCCTTCCAGTCATTCATGTCAGCTTATATTGACAAAATTTCGGCATTCGTACTGTGTACGACGTTAATCAAGGATATTTAATTTAATTGGCTTCCATTTCCCTTTGCATAATAAGATTTAAGACGATTTGGATTAATAAGTTGGATGCTTGGAAGTTGAAGTTCCTCCCAAACTCCCAACATGTTAGATGTTTTGTACAAATTATTATGTTGACTTTATCATTGCCGACTACGGACGGAAGGGCGGCACTAAAAATGATGATTTATCTCTTGCGTAGCGAAACAACAGCATGCCTATATAATATCTATAGCAAGCAAAAGCAAACCAGCATGTTCATGAAAACAGTCGGTAGAAGGCGGAGCTTACCCAAAGGCTGCTTTTTCGATAGCTGTTACAAGAAGATAAGGGTGGGTGGGCGGGGCGTCACTCCTTTGTTTTTCCCCCCCGTAATTCAACTGGTCCTCATTTTATCGACCTCAGTGTATGAAAGACTTTAGAGAACATTACAGCATTGTATTGGCCTGTACATTTAGTATTGTATTTGGTGTTATTGTTTACGTGGTAACCCATGACGGCGTTAAGTAATGTCCAGTCCACTGATGGGACATTACTTAACGCCGTCATTGGATACCACGTAAACAATAGGTGGAAATTTGCCTGACAGCCAGATAGGCCTACTGCATTACCTACCGGTAGGCGGGGTATAGCTATCAATAACCAGTAGGGCCTAGCTATATTATTATAATATTGCTCCAAACGCCACCATAAATATAAGCTAACTTATTTATAACATAATTTATGTCATTTTTACATTTATTTATACAGTAACTAATATAATTTGTGCAGTTTCTATCACTTATCATGTATATGTACAATCATTTCGTAATATTAAAATTTTGGAATAAAACTACATACATACTTGTTACAAAGTACTTTACAGTGTTCTGATCCTCGTGGCTTTATTTTCACTCACTCACTAACGTTCGTTCGTGTAACAAAGCCACTCGGATCATCACACCCCAAAGTTCTACTTTACATACAAGCATACAAGTAAATAGTTATTACGTAGTATTACATGTTGTGGAATATTAGCACTGATATTCTAATTTTCACTTCAAATTTTTCACCTTTCAATAACCCCCTATATATCACCCCTATCGTACCATCTAATCCCCCCCCCCCCCATACCCCTACCCTCCCCTCCAAGGTCTTGCTTGGTCCGCAACTATCGTTGAAGAATCCACAAATCAAACTTCTGTTCGTTTTTAAATATTAGTTACTGTAGTAGCTAAAAATAAGTAATAGAATTAATTGAACTAACCTTCCCGGCAAGCTTTGTACTGAATTAATTGAACTAACCTTCCCGGCAAGCTTTGTACTGAATTAATTGAACTAACCTTCCCGGCAAGCTTTGTACCGAATTAATTGAACTAACCTTCCCGGCAAGCTTTGTACTGAATTAATTGAACTAACCTTCCCGGCAAGCTTTGTACCGAATTAATTGAACTAACCTTCCCGGCAAGCTTTGTACTGAATTAATTGAACTAACCTTCCCGGCAAGCTTTGTACTGAATTAATTGAACTAACCTTCCCGGCAAGCTTTGTACCGAATTAATTGAACTAACCTTCCCGGCAAGCTTTGTACCGAATTAATTGAACTAACCTTCCCGGCAAGCTTTGTACTGAATTAATTGAACTAACCTTCCCGGCAAGCTTTGTACTGAGTTAATTGAACTAACCTTCCCGGCAAGCTTTGTACTGAATTAATTGAACTAACCTTCCCGGCAAGCTTTGTACTGAATTAATTGAACTAACCTTCCCGGCAAGCTTTGTACTGAATTAATTGAACTAACCTTCCCGGCAAGCTTTGTACCGAATTAATTGAACTAACCTTCCCGGCAAGCTTTGTACTGAATTAATTGAACTAACCTTCCCGGCAAGCTTTGTACTGAATTAATTGAACTAACCTTCCCGGCAAGCTTTGTACTGAATTAATTGAACTAACCTTCCCGGCAAGCTTTGTACTGAATTAATTGAACTAACCTTCCCGGCAAGCTTTGTACTGAATTAATTGAACTAACCTTCCCGGCAAGCTTTGTACTGAATTAATTGAACTAACCTTCCCGGCAAGCTTTGTACTGAATTAATTGAACTAACCTTCCCGGCAAGCTTTGTACTGAATTAATTGAACTAACCTTCCCGGCAAGCTTTGTACTGAATTAATTGAACTAACCTTCCCGGCAAGCTTTGTACTGAATTAATTGAACTAACCTTCCCGGCAAGCTTTGTACTGAATTAATTGAACTAACCTTCCCGGCAAGCTTTGTACTGAATTAATTGAACTAACCTTCCCGGCAAGCTTTGTACTGAATTAATTGAACTAACCTTCCCGGCAAGCTTTGTACTGAATTAATTGAACTAACCTTCCCGGCAAGCTTTGTACTGAATTAATTGAACTAACCTTCCCGGCAAGCTTTGTACTGAATTAATTGAACTAACCTTCCCGGCAAGCTTTGTACTGAATTAATTGAACTAACCTTCCCGGCAAGCTTTGTACTGAATTAATTGAACTAACCTTCCCGGCAAGCTTTGTACTGAATTAATTGAACTAACCTTCCCGGCAAGCTTTGTACTGAATTAATTGAACTAACCTTCCCGGCAAGCTTTGTACTGAATTAATTGAACTAACCTTCCCGGCAAGCTTTGTACTGAATTAATTGAACTAACCTTCCCGGCAAGCTTTGTACTGAATTAATTGAACTAACCTTCCCGGCAAGCTTTGTACTGAATTAATTGAACTAACCTTCCCGGCAAGCTTTGTACTGAATTAATTGAACTAACCTTCCCGGCAAGCTTTGTACTGAATTAATTGAACTAACCTTCCCGGCAAGCTTTGTACTGAATTAATTGAACTAACCTTCCCGGCAAGCTTTGTACTGAATTAATTGAACTAACCTTCCCGGCAAGCTTTGTACTGAATTAATTGAACTAACCTTCCCGGCAAGCTTTGTACTGAATTAATTGAACTAACCTTCCCGGCAAGCTTTGTACTGAATTAATTGAACTAACCTTCCCGGCAAGCTTTGTACTGAATTAATTGAACTAACCTTCCCGGCAAGCTTTGTACTGAATTAATTGAACTAACCTTCCCGGCAAGCTTTGTACTGAATTAATTGAACTAACCTTCCCGGCAAGCTTTGTACTGAATTAATTGAACTAACCTTCCCGGCAAGCTTTGTACTGAATTAATTGAACTAACCTTCCCGGCAAGCTTTGTACTGAATTAATTGAACTAACCTTCCCGGCAAGCTTTGTACTGAATTAATTGAACTAACCTTCCCGGCAAGCTTTGTACTGAATTAATTGAACTAACCTTCCCGGCAAGCTTTGTACTGAATTAATTGAACTAACCTTCCCGGCAAGCTTTGTACTGAATTAATTGAACTAACCTTCCCGGCAAGCTTTGTACTGAATTAATTGAACTAACCTTCCCGGCAAGCTTTGTACTGAATTAATTGAACTAACCTTCCCGGCAAGCTTTGTACTGAATTAATTGAACTAACCTTCCCGGCAAGCTTTGTACTGAATTAATTGAACTAACCTTCCCGGCAAGCTTTGTACTGAATTAATTGAACTAACCTTCCCGGCAAGCTTTGTACTGAATTAATTGAACTAACCTTCCCGGCAAGCTTTGTACTGAATTAATTGAACTAACCTTCCCGGCAAGCTTTGTACTGAATTAATTGAACTAACCTTCCCGGCAAGCTTTGTACTGAATTAATTGAACTAACCTTCCCGGCAAGCTTTGTACTGAATTAATTGAACTAACCTTCCCGGCAAGCTTTGTACTGAATTAATTGAACTAACCTTCCCGGCAAGCTTTGTACTGAATTAATTGAACTAACCTTCCCGGCAAGCTTTGTACTGAATTAATTGAACTAACCTTCCCGGCAAGCTTTGTACTGAATTAATTGAACTAACCTTCCCGGCAAGCTTTGTACTGAATTAATTGAACTAACCTTCCCGGCAAGCTTTGTACTGAATTAATTGAACTAACCTTCCCGGCAAGCTTTGTACTGAATTAATTGAACTAACCTTCCCGGCAAGCTTTGTACTGAATTAATTGAACTAACCTTCCCGGCAAGCTTTGTACTGAATTAATTGAACTAACCTTCCCGGCAAGCTTTGTACTGAATTAATTGAACTAACCTTCCCGGCAAGCTTTGTACTGAATTAATTGAACTAACCTTCCCGGCAAGCTTTGTACTGAATTAATTGAACTAACCTTCCCGGCAAGCTTTGTACTGAATTAATTGAACTAACCTTCCCGGCAAGCTTTGTACTGAATTAATTGAACTAACCTTCCCGGCAAGCTTTGTACTGAATTAATTGAACTAACCTTCCCGGCAAGCTTTGTACTGAATTAATTGAACTAACCTTCCCGGCAAGCTTTGTACTGAATTAATTGAACTAACCTTCCCGGCAAGCTTTGTACTGAATTAATTGAACTAACCTTCCCGGCAAGCTTTGTACCGAATTAATTGAACTAACCTTCCCGGCAAGCTTTGTACTGAATTAATTGAACTAACCTTCCCGGCAAGCTTTGTACCGAATTAATTGAACTAACCTTCCCGGCAAGCTTTGTACTGAATTAATTGAACTAACCTTCCCGGCAAGCTTTGTACTGAATTAATTGAACTAACCTTCCCGGCAAGCTTTGTACTGAATTAATTGAACTAACCTTCCCGGCAAGCTTTGTACTGAATTAATTGAACTAACCTTCCCGGCAAGCTTTGTACTGAATTAATTGAACTAACCTTCCCGGCAAGCTTTGTACCGAATTAATTGAACTAACCTTCCCGGCAAGCTTTGTACTGAATTAATTGAACTAACCTTCCCGGCAAGCTTTGTACCGAATTAATTGAACTAACCTTCCCGGCAAGCTTTGTACCGAATTAATTGAACTAACCTTCCCGGCAAGCTTTGTACTTAAGTCTTTCAAGAACTTTTCCAACTCCAGACCTTCAAGGTAACCGTTATCTGAAATAAAAATCCGTTTCATGTAAAGAAGTGAAATCTAGGAATTTAACCAGGTTTAGCTATGAGGTGGGCGACCACAGGGGAACATCGGTAGATGGTACAGGTACAACCAAAACACTAGGATACCCCGGCTAGTCCTGGCATTCCGCGTTAAATAAAAAACGTGGGCTACAATATTTAGTTCTAGAACACAACATGCTGACACAATGACTTACCGTTTTCATCATAATGGTCCCAGACCTCCATGAACCAGGATGCCGGAAGTTTCTGGAACAGTGGGAAGTCGTCCAGAAGGCTTCTAGTTGAAGATGTTTTTTCCAAATTTCCAGACATTTTTTAATCATATAAGCCTAACTATTATGAGCAGTTAAATTCTAATAAATAAACAGATATAATTAATATTTACTTCGAGCTAAGTGAGGCTAATTAGGCCCACATACAGTAAATAAATACTCAAACAATAGATTTTCTATAGGTCTTCAGTATTTATATTTACGCATTACTCACTTACACCTTAGGGGCAATGGTTTTGTTTCCGAAAGAAGGATTTATGAAAATATACAAACTAAATATAATCAGTATTTCCTCCCGACTGTAAAATGCTTACAGTATTTCGGTTTTAATTTCAATAAAATCTACATTCACTTTGGCAGGAAATAGTAACTATTATTGACAGTAACATTTAATGCTTCTTGCTCAAACAATAATTATACCAGTTATACCGTACTACTACAGTAATTCATTTAGTTGGTCTGATAAAGTAGAGCGACATCTGTCGCGTTACGATCATACTCACAACCTTGGGCATTGTCCATTGTTACTATGGATACCCCTAACTGTTGCCAATTAATTATAATATAACTTCAAAAAATAATATTGGTGGACATATTATTATTATTTCCTACTATGTGTGTGTAGTCGACTAAAATTATAAAAGATACTAACATAAGGTCTATTAATTACATTAATTAATATCATGATTGAGTGTTTTTTGTGTAGACAAAAAGCATGGAAAACAACATTATAGGATTTGTATTTACGGCCTAACAAATACTGTACATTATGGAAACCAACAAACACACTTTGGGAAATTTCTTCACTCTGCCGGCTTTGGAATCCTGATAAAGTAGCACTTTATAACACAGTGGGGAACTTTCCGAACTTTCTAAAACACTGTTCGATATACATTGTAGAGTCCAATTCATAAACGAACACTTAGTTACACGCAGTGTATGTTGACTCAAATCAATGTTTTCCAATAACCCAAATCGATGTATTTTCCGCTGCAATTACGGTGTGATAAAACACAGATCGCAATTATTTCGCAGGAAAATTTGTTATTATTGATCTTAAAACAAACATTCCAGGTAAAAATAGATTGAAAAATCTGTAAGCGCCAAAAGATAAATCAAATTTTAATAGTTTGAGTGGATTTTTTTAGTTTCCAAGTATAGCTTTATTTAAAATATGAAATACTCTGTACTCTGTACCTGTATCAAAATAATTATCTTTATAATGATGGTCAGAATAGGACTGATTGCGTTTGACAGATTACCGGATTAAATAGCTCGCATTGTTAAGAGGATTATTTCTTAAAAGTAAAAGCATCTTACCGTATGTACGAGAATTGCCGGATGTCGAACTGGCATCGAGAGAACAGACAGATTCCTATCAATATGCCGCCTCAAAGAAGCAGAGCCATCGGCAATTGGTTGGCCAACCGAATCAGATTACCAGTTGTATTGTCGCATAGCAACTGTGATCTTGGATAAATCAGCAGGCCTTATTAAGGTGCATTACAGGAAAAATGGGATTCCTTTGGCGATATTGGAGTGCCGCCTTCAATTTATATGCGGCGGATCACAATGATAAACTAGCGCAGGTGGGGTGGGAATAATATTATAGATAGCGCTCAAAGAAACTTGATAGTGGTGTAATAAAAATGTAAGAGATTGTCGATTGTAGTACTTCATACGTTCCCATTATATCAGGAGTATTGATTACTCTTAGCCCAATTCGAGTGACAAAAGATTATCACTTCACTTTTGCCATGTGAATGTGCCATCTATTGTTCCATTGACAGGTGAGGACGACGTTTGGGATGGGTCAGGGCGTAAATGATTGTATGTTATTGATTTTAAACTTGCGTTCGGTTTGCCAGAGCCGGTTATAGAACAGGCGTTCCATTGTTGTCTTGTTGTTAAATCCGGGTATGATTTCTAGTCGTTCTCTCTGGAGTTATTATGAGAAAAAGAGTGTAAACCCATAGTGAGTTTGATTACATGGAGAATATCACACGCCCCTGTAAGTTTCTATAAATTAGTTGACATAAACAACTCCAACTTGAGACCTAATAAACAAAAGAAGAAACATAGTGTAGGAATTATGTTATATATTTTATAAGAAATATATACCGGTACGCGGTACCTATTATTATATAGTATATATATTATATTCATCTATTAAACACATACAATATTGACAACCTACCAATAAACTTCCCTGGGGTATGAAAATAACCTTTATTAACGTTGCCGCGCTCGAAAAATTTGAATAAAATTCCTACTTTTTCGGAGCGCCAAATATATATATTTCAGATAAATATACGTAAATTGCAGGAATAACAAACACTAATGAGGGCCATGAACATTAAAATGAGGTTCCCTAGCTTTAACGAGGGGTGCAAACATTAATGAGGTTAATAAACATTAATGATGAGACAAAACATTAATGAGGGTCACAGAACTTTGATAATTTTTTCGAAACTTTGTTTTCCACATCCTGGGGTTGAGCTGCGTCGATTGATATAACTTTCATTGACGGACGAGCTATAGCTTCGGAGGAATTCACCCGATATACATATATACAGTAGATACATTGGTATTGGCCTACATACTGTAGATAGATAGATACAGTAGATAGTGAATACGTGTACAGTAAGAAGTCCTAACGGTATTCTAATAAATCATCATACAGTAGGCGTACAATGTGGAGGTCGGCACCCAACCACACCCCCACGGCGCCTCACACGCAACGCCTTGCCCACACGCCCCTTCATCACCACCACGGAATGGGGAGGGGTGGGGAGGGGGCAAGCCAGCCGAGAAAGGTGCGCAAAAACAAAATGAAGAAAGCCCGGGGAGTGAGGGGGAGAGGGATAATGAAATTGAGCCATAAAATAAATAGACAGGCAAAGTACTGTATAAAAATATTACTATTCGAAACATTTTAAGGAATGGAGAAATCATTTAGGCCACGGAATGGAGGTTCACTGTGATCTTCTGCAGTAAATCATTCCGCTCTGTTTCGCAAGTTAGGCCTACCTCAGTTCCCAATTATAGACCAGTCAAGTATGAAAACCTGGGTTGGGCTAGGCTACAGCATTTAAAGCAATGTGCCCAAACAGTGCTGCCCCAACAATGGGTCGAACCAAGGGCATCCTGTTGATTGGAAACCCAGGAATGTCACCACTAGAACAAGCTGGCTGCTTCAATTACTTAATGCGAAATATAATCTGTATAATGTATTTAATGGCGCCAAGGGAACTACAGTGCAGTAGAAGACTACAGAACTATTAACTGACTACCAGTACGATAGTCCCACCCCCCACCCCCGTGTATACTAATTTCGGACCCATGCCATTGGCCCGCTGACTTACATATTTCTTTATTTCACTATTAAAAATTTATAGACATATACAGTAAGTAAAGTACTTCAATTACAAAGATTACATGTAATTACTGTGTTATTTTTATTTGTAACATCCCTGTTTAAATTACTTAGTGTTATATTTTATTGCGAATTACTTGTCGTTATAAAGCTTCTTAATCTTGACGTAAATAATTAATAAAACTCCAATAATCATGATCTTATGAGATGGTATTCACCACCACACAATTGTTTATTGTTAGGAATCTCCCAATTTCTCTTGCCTTATTTACATGCCACACCACCTGACCTCGACCTCAATTAAGAATGCAGTGGGGTATGTGCGACATGCGTGCACCGCATACCACAAATTGAAATAGAGTTCCGTAAGAAGGAAGTGCAAAATTTGAATGTACAGTGTACCCTTTATAGCCTTACCGGGCTGCACACTATACACTACATACTGTATGACTGAAATTAGCAGAATACCGGTTTATCTGTAGCTCAAGCTCAGTAGCTGTTTATGTTTAATGCCTGTGACTACTGACTTTATCCATTTAAATTCGTCCTTAATCACAGACAGCAGGACAGTCAGGCTGGTAGGGGTTCATGATGGGATGGTGGTGCGCAGGTGCGTGGTGGAAAAAAAATCGTGAATTTTCATGTGTGAGCGAAGTTTTTTTGACGGTTGTAGTCAGAAAAAATTTCATTCCCCTAGGCCAGTACAGCAGTAGCTGGAGAGACAGGAGAAAAGACCTGACTGCCTGAGGACCTCGCACAAGCACAAGGTGCAAGGGTGCTGACGTAACAACAGCCAGACAGTAAGTAACAGGCAGACAGGGTAGGCCTATAAGCTTGTTAAAAATGATGAATGACGGTTATTGAAAATAAGATAGAATTGGTTGTATCAAACACATTTATCTCATTCTGTCATTGTATTATACTACAATGTACTATAGGTCTACTACAGTACTATTTTAAAACATGTACAAACAAGTACTGAAGTACCGGTAACACAGCGAAATGAAAAAAAATTAACCATTTACCCCGCTGGGGGGGGGGGGGGGGGGGGGGTATAGATTATTTTTATTAGGCCTATAATATTGTTTATTTGGTCTACCACGAGCCGTTTTTATTTTTATTTCTGTTTTATTTTGAAGTGTTAACGTATCAATGTCTATTTTTTTCAATTTTTATTTTAAACTTTAATTATGTACAGCCTATTTGCAGTACAATTCCTATTGTTTATGTGTAGCCTATTTATAGTACAATTTTAATAGAGTGTAATAATATTAATAATAATTTTAAAATAATCCCGGCTTTTAATTCGCCAAAATTAGATATCATTTTTTAAAATCTTCCCAATTTAGTTCTACGAAACATTTTGGACAGTGCCATTCTTCTAACAGGCTGACAGCGACAGGGTTAGTGTATGTATATGCGTCTCTATATTTGCCGACGCAGGCGGGGTGCATCCAATGATCGAAATATATTTTAAAACTAGTCGCCTAATCGGTATCGCAGGTGTATCATAGATTACGGGATTATACTGTAATAAAGTTAACTATTAAATATAAATAAAATAATATTAAGGGGGGGGTACACCATTTTGGTCCAAAATATGTCGAAATTTTTTTTATGGTCTATTATAATGCACCATTGAATGGTGTTTACAAATCTGAAAACCGCTATTAAATAGCTCTTTTAGTTTTCAAGTTATGTAAATTTCCATTTAGGGATTCCTATTGAAATTACTATTACTATGTCTAATGAAAGGTCGATTATCTCCAAATATTTTTTTCATGAAATTGTCAACTTCAAAACCCTACTACTTCTACAATTTTTGAGTAATTAGTCTGAAACTTCCTGTGGGTGTCTAGATTGCCACCCTGCATAAAAGTATCAGGCAACTTTTCGAAATTTTTTGTTAATAAAATTTAATACTATTTATAAAAAACCTAAAAATTAGCATAAATTTGCAGCGCCACCTAGCGGTGCAGAATTATTTTCTCAAAATTTCGCCTGATACCGGTAGTTATGTTGCCCCATCTTTGATCTATCATATAAAAAAACTTTCATGTGATTAGGTTCAAAACTGTAAAAGCCTTAGGGTTTTAAGCGCAACCAAGTTTTTTTTATTGTTAACTAGTATTAACTAATATTAAATAGCGGAAAAAATGTTTTTTCTGTCATATAGAATAGCATCTTAGGCACTTATATGCTAAATTTTAGCCAAAACCAAACAATTTTGAAACGCTGAGAATGATAAATCGAAGAGTTGTCCGAAAATGGTGTACCCCCCCCTTAAAAATATAAATTATTAAAGTTAAGGTTGACGTGAGGGCGGATCCATTAGTGGAAGTGCATTCTATTCCAGTAGCCTATTCTAAAGTGAGCTACGATTGGATGATTAATATTTGTTTTCCTATTGGCTTGGCTGTGGCAGATCTGTTAACAAAGGCACCTAAGGCTGTCACTAATGTTTTCGTAGACTAGGCCTACCTACTTTATAGATAAACGACATACCGGTATTAGCGTTACACTACTGCACTACTGCTGTATTGTAAATAATATGTCGACTGTTTCCCACATTTGTTTCAAAACATCAGCGCCGTCGCCTCACAGCCGTCCAAACGGTGTGAATACGGCCAGAGGAAATGAGTCTGATACAACAGTGATCTTTGGGACGTCTATGGTCGAGGCCTTGGGTGAGTGTGTCGCTCGACACAACTTCAAATGCGAACCAATTGCAGTTCACCGTTTCTCCGATGATAAAACAATCCTGATTGTTTACGTGAGTAACCATGGAAGCCATATAGTCATACGGCATAACATTGAGCAAAATCTAACAACACTAACCGTTGAGGAAAATCCAAGGAGTGGGTTAGAACGAAGGTGGTTAGCTGAGTTGGAGAGCGAAGTGCGATCGTGTCTAGGAGCGGAGAAATCGTACCGAGTGGACCCTATTCGCTTGGGTTTAGACGTGAATCCGTACGTCCCGACGTCCGATGGGAGGATTGTAGAGTACGACTTCACTGGTGTGGTTTACGAGGCCGACTCCCCGTTTCAACATATCGCCATCTACAGTTCCAACCAGTTCGGGAACATGTTGTTCCTCGACGGCGATCTAAACCTTTCCGAGAGCGATTGCATCTACACGGATACGATAACCGGAGGGGGGAAGGAGAACTTTAGTGGGAAACGAATCCTCGTGCTCGGAGGAGGGGATGGAGGGATACTGAAAGCGTTGAAAGACGTAGATGCTGAAGAGATTGTCATGTTAGAGATAGACCAACTAGTTATAGATGCTGCTAAGGTTCATTTACCTGGAATTTGTGGAGACGCTTTAGATAATCTTACTGGATATAATTACAAGGTTATCATTGGCGATTGTGTTCCTCTTCTTAAAGGATTTGTCGACGACGGTAGGGAGTTTGATTACGTTATTAACGACCTGACCGCCATCCCACTAAGTACGCAGCCTGTTGGCTCCCAGTGGGACTTTATGAGACTTATCTTGGAGTTGTCTATGGGCGTGTTAGCCCCCAATGGTAGATACTTCACTCAAGGGAACGGGTTCAACTGCGTGAATGCGTTGAAACTGTACGAGATCGAGTTATCTAAGCTCTCCTGCAAAGTGAATTATTCTAAGGAGACTGTCTGTGTTCCCTCTTACCAAGAACTTTGGGTTTTCTATACAATATGGAGATAGAGAGTCGTGGAACTGTAGAAGAGTAAGAAATTATACAGAAATTTTTAATTGTATTTGTTTAGAATATAATGTGAAAAATTATAACTACTAAACAGTTTCCAATATTGTTCAACTTATATTTTCGTATTTTTATTGATTAACTAACTAACCTTCTGAATTTTTATTAATTACTTTATTTAGTTTATTAGTAATAATTAATTATGTATAGTAATACCGTGGTATAATATTTTAGAACCCCCTCTCCTGACCTCCCCCCCAGAACCTATGTAATATTTTAACATGTGTTTATATTTATATTTCGTATAACTTTTGTTTACTGTGTCTAACATAAAATGACTCCGGTATTGAAATTAGTATAACAATTATATGAATTGAGTACTGATTTTAAATCAGTACTTAGTTACTGATTTATATATATCCCAACGAATCAAATAAACACGTAGATATACATTGTTTATTTATTTATTTTTCATTTCGGCTAAAGCGATCTGGGACCATTCATAAATAACACCGTGGTCATTCCGTAACAAACTAAATTAGTTATACATCATTACATTTTCTGTTTGACCAATTCATACCAAACACTCATTGATCCCAAAAGTGTGTTTGAATTAGGGATGTGGCGAATGTCCGCATCCGAGGATATCCGCATGATTTTTCGCATCCGCAATCGCATCCGCACCCATGGCATGCGGATGTGACATGCGGATGTTACATGCACTATCCAAGCATCCTGTCTGAAGGGAAGGCCCAGCAACCACTCAATTAAATTATCAATAATAATTAGCCTACTTTTTCCCTTATGAATTTTTTTTATTTTATCTTAAAATTACACTAATACTAAAAATACACTAACACTCGACGGGAACATTATAAAAAATGTTTCTTGTATTATTGTTTTGTTATATTATGTCCCATTCTGTTCTATAACCTTAGACCCTTGTTAGTTTATTAATATAAGATTAGAATATAATATTAAAATGCTGGTATAACCGATGTAAAAGGGAGGCCAGGCAAAAATTTATATCAAAATTATGTTTTAATAGACATCCGCATCCGTGCGGATGTCACATCAGACATCTGCATCCGCGGATGTTATAATATGACATTCGCAACATCCCTAATTATTACATTTACTTTTAAATGTTGTTGAATAGCAACATTATGAGACAATACAGCTTAACTATTTTTGCATATATTATTAGAAGATAGATTTATTAGTGTACTTTAGAATGTGTCGTTGACCCCGAGGACTTCGACTTGGTGCCATCTAATTTTCGAAAGGAAATATAATCTTCATACTCAATCACAATACATAATCAACTCACAATAGGTAAACCCCTCCAATCACTACTAACTATTCTAAAACATTTTTTTATAATAACTTATTGGTGCGAATAGTAAAAAACACATTACAATACTCAGTTCAAAAACGAATAACGAATTGCAAAACAACAAAAAGTGAGATCGACCAGTTTTTGGGAGATATTGTGTAACGGTCACCAGAAACCAGATTTCCACTGATTGCGGGAGGCAGGGGGGTGGGGACACAAATCCCATCTTGAAGAATTAATATCGCGCCTCAATGTTAAATTCTCAATTTAGGGAAAGGAGCAGGTTACAGTGGTACGTTATTCTAATCAAAACAATAAACGAAACTCATTACACACTAGTATGATAAAGTGCACTTATAATGTATTGACAGGCGAGCGAAGCGAGCAGAGAAAACTTTTCCACATGAGTGGCAACAAACTGCGCCCCCGGGTGAATGCGTCTGGGAGAACGTCCCCCGATCCCCCTCACTGCGCCCCCTCCCTACAAAGGTTATGATTACCACAGTAAGATGCAATAATGCCAAAGAGTAGAATACTTTTTTTACTAACTTCATAATATCATATGTCAGAGGACAACATAGAAATATCTATTTTTAGCTGTTTTATTTTTAGATAATCTCTACAGGGGGGGGGGGGGGGGGGGGGGTGGTGGTGGTTGGGTTGGTGTCCACTGTCCAGTTACCAAAAATGTTTAATAATGTAAGTTGTACTGTTTTGTAATGTGAAGGAGCGGTTCTCCTTGGTCAATTGTATCATAGACTTACCTTTAGGTGTTTGAAATGAAATACCTTATGCAATGTTATCGGTGGGTCAGTAACTTATTGGTTTTGCTGAAATCACGTGAACACTGCACTTCTGCACAGTTTTTCTACTTCGATTTCGATAACTCTTTCGAAAAGCAATGAGTATTGCACCATCCTGAAATAGAAACAAGAGTTCCTTGCAGATACTGAAGTTGCAATAACTTTTGAGTGTGTGAATGGATTTTGTTCAAATTACATGCAAACCTTTTTTACTTCAATGCTCTTTCAACACAAGTATTCAATCAAATTTAAGAAATTCCAGCAAAATATTTTATTTTACTATTTCCAACGGGAAAAAAGTAAAATCGATGCAATCCTACAGTATAGGTAAATTTTGGGGTACATTCGATCGAAAAAGTAACAATGTAAAAATAAAACTTGTTGACTAGAACATTTTACAGTATATTAGAAGATCAATTATACCGTATGCTTAGCAAATATAATTGGCTTTTTTTATTTCTTGTGAAAGAAGAAAAACTTTATAGTGAAAACGTACCCAATAACGAACCCAGATAGATATTGGGTACGTTTTCACTATAAAGTTTTTATACTTTATTCTAATTGTTCTAATATACTGTAAAATTGGGCTATTTTACCCTACTGACTGTAGAAACTTTCGAGCAGCACGTGACTTACATGTAGTAACTGTAGATACTGTATGGCCTTTCGCGCAGCACCCAGCACGTGAGTTAAATGAAATAAATATGCAGTATTGGGCCCTTCGCGCAGCATGTAGAAACACTTAGTTAGTAAATAGACACACTGATGGGACTTCGATCATCACGTGAATTACCAGATTACGTATCCAGCAAACAGATTGCGTGCGAATAGTAAGCGAAACGAATGCGACACTTGCGAATTGGAAGCCTGGATAACCTGAATATTAGCATGCGAAATGTTTGCGATTTTAGCACATTTGCAGCCTATGCGAACTAATGTCATTGTAAAAGCTTTTGTGGGATAACTGATTCGTTTGCCTTGTTGGCCAGTTCCCCCCCAGTCGCTAAGAATACTCTCAAAGTGATCTACAGCTAAAAATAGTGCAAGTTACCAGCTTATTGGCTGATTTGCTGTACGCAGGCATCTGGGCTCTGTTTAATCGGCCAACAAGCCTAGGGAGGTTGCGTCATAGCCTTGTTTTTGTATCTCCCAATAGAATTTGAGTTAGCCTTGATTTTGACCTATCACAGGCTACTGAACTGAAATTTGCCTATCTCACTGCTCTTTCTCTGTGTTGAACGGGAGCTTCGTGGAATAAGGGAGTTGGTATCCTCGTATAGAGCAGTAGTCACGAGTTTTTCAAAGCCACGAAAGAACGGCTTTTTAGTGTTTTGTGTTTTCTGCTTTTTAGCTCAACACTAGGAGGTTTAATTATAAGGACATATATCCTTTAACTGACCTGGCGACAGCAACTGCTGACACACGGCTTTTAATAACTGCTGAAACTGCTAAAATTAACTGCTCAATCAATACTGTATACTGCTATTTGTTGTCGGTTATTCATTATATTTGTTGATGAATTATTATATTGGAATAACGAGAAATAACCCCGACACCCAATATTCTTGATATACCGAAGGTAAGAGAGAAAGGTTATCAATAACGATTGTGACTTATGTTAAAGTGGTTTGAAGTGAATCTAATGTTATTTGATAGACCCTACATGAGTCAGTCTGTGTTCCTTTTATATGTGATTAAAATCAGTGAAGATTGGCAGATTAGTGTGCAGTATTGTGCAGCATTGCGTATGAGTGAGTCTGTTAAAGAAGCAATTCCTAAAGAATGCGCCATATATGTGAATTATAATTAAGCCATATCGTTGTGAGTAGTTTAAGTCATAACTCTGTTTATATAGATAAAGCGCCACGTCCTAAAGGAACTGTTAATATTCCCGAAGGTGAATAATATTGTCAGAGATTATATAATACTGTCAGTCGAATAATACATTAGGCTTACATAGCAATAAAATTAAACCGTCGAACCCAATCTCCCGGGAATATCCAGCGGGTGAATGGTCGCGCACGGATTGGTTTCGACTAGTGTAGTGAATCAAATACTTGTCCTAAGCTAAAAAGCGATTTAATATCTAGAAGACATCTTAATTTGGCGGGTTAAACTGCCAAAGGTCTGAAAGCGCGAACATTAAAGGATATTTAGCTTCTTTGTTGCAGTAAGCAATAAAGTTGAAAGTACCGGTCAACCGGTAAACCTGAACCGGTACATTCTGTAGGTCAGTAGGCCTAACTGTTCTAACCGGTACTTCCGTATAAGTACACTAGTATTATTCGATTTGATTGTTGTATACCGGTAGGCTGTTTGAGGGATTAGGGATTGATCACCCCTTATTCCTTTATATGGTTTACTTATTTCTGTCAAGTTTTATTTATTTGTAGGCCAGTATTGAACAGAAGGCGTGTAAGCCTGATCAGATTGTACAGACAATTTGTAGGCTGAGCTGTTGTCTGATTGCTGTTAAGTCCGAACGAATTGCAGTGTGTGTAGATCACCTGTCCGATTAAGTACGATTAGGCAGTAGGGGCAGCGAACGCTGTAAGGTAAACCCCCAACTAAAGAATAAGTCGCACTACTGGGTTAGAGCGCATACTCCCTAATCATTTCGGAGTCTGCATGTCCTGTAGTTTATTTAGGCTTGAGAGTAGTCTGCCATCGTTTAGTCTGTACTTTGTTTGTGTAAGTCTGTACGGGTAGCGTATAATTTTACTTAGATAATTTGTAGGCTGGATAGTTGTCTGGCTGTTATTAGGTCTGAACGGATTGCCGCGTGTGTAGATCATCTGTCCGATTAAGTACGGTTAGGCAGTAGGGGCAGCGAACGCTGTAAGGTAAACCCCCAACTAAAGAATAAGTCGCACTACTGGGTTAGAGCGCATACTCCCTAATCATTTCGGAGTCTGCATATACCGTAGTTTGTTTAGGCTTGATAGTAGTCTGTCAGTGTTCGGTCTGTATTTTGTTTGAGTAGTTTGTACGCGTAGCGTAATATTTATTATTCAGAGTTTATGCGATTATCCGCAACATTCATTCCCCAAGTTTGTTCCTACAGTAATTGTGTTTGTTATACATACCGCTATAGTTAAATTAACCCCGGTACTACACGGGCTGCTCGGCGTAGGTAAAGACTGGTGATTTTGTGCATCGGTCACTCCAGCAGATGCCGTGGTTCTTTTAGCTGTTCAAGTATATTTAACTACTGATTATCTGTTGTACAAGTACTCGTACCTAATTTAGGGTTTAGTGTACAGTACTTTCCGAAGTAATTAGTGTAGGCATTATATTTGTGTTGTAAAGTGGTTGATAGGCACATTCGATTAGCTCTATTAACTTCTAGGTAGGAACACTCCGTGATACATAACGTAGAACCTATAGCGATACGGCTATAGGTCGTCAGGCAGTGGTATTTTCCTATCTAGACAACGCAGTGTATTTACTACTACTTATTATTTCAAATACCGTAGTACCCTGTCCGTTGTAATAACCAGAATTCTAACCCTTTGTTAGGCTGGTTTGTAGACTTCTTGTAAAATTACCCTAAAAATTCGTATTTTGTGTTTTGTAAATTTTTGTGTTTATTTAGAGTTTGTAATCTCACCCGAATTGTACGTAATTTGTAGTATTAAGTAACTTAGGTAAATTAGAATTATTTGTTTTAGTGTCCTATAAGTAACACTTCACTGAAAGCACACCGCTTTGTGTAGTGATTACTCCCCAGAAATAATAACATTTATTTCAAACATTGACAAAACCCATTAAAACGGGTATATATATATTATAAATCAAATCTAACGATTTATAAATAGTAGGCCTACCTTACAACCATTAGGTCTCAATATCAGTTAGACTACTGCTCAAATAACGGTAATAAAGTAAGTAAAGTAACAAAGTAACCCTAAAGTAACAGAAATTCAATTATTTGAAATAATTGATATACCGGTATTTACGATAGGCCTATTATCTTATTTCTATAAATCTAGGCTGAAATTATACCGGTACTTGTAATTAATTCTATTCCAGAATTATATATACTGCAAACTGTAAGCTGTATACCGGTATTCCGATAGGCCTATTATATATTTGTATATATTTGTGCTAAAATTATACCGGTATTCGGAGATAAACCTAGTCTGTAATAATACTTATATAGTTATATAT
>JAUCBJ010000036.1:0-41207 GCA_032718475.1 Nemertoderma westbladi | reverse complement strand
TAGACTTTGCTGATGACTTAGGAGTACTCTCAGAATCATTAGAGGGAGCCCAACGGCTCCTCAGCTCATTAGAACATGCTGCTTCTTTTATTAACTCCAGAAAGACCAAAATTCTGACCGTTAACTTTGAAAGTCCTCAGCAAGTCTCTGATCGGATGAGCCTAAGCTCAAAGGATGGTATGCTTGAGCATGTGGACGACTTCTGTTACCTGGGATCATGGATCCGGAAGTCAGGTGAGGACCTTCGAATACGTAAGGGAAAGGCATGGGCAGCTTTGAATAGGCTTTCCAGGATTTGGAAGTCGCCGAGAATTAATCGGAAACTTAAGGTCCGATTATTTAGAGCAGCAGTAGTTCCAGTACTCCTCTATGGGAGTCCATGCTGGGCTCTAACTGCTGAGGACACCAAATCTCTGAATGGCACATTCACAAGAATGCTACGCCGTGTTCATTGTGTCAAGTACAATGCACACATCTCCAACCAGACACTATATAACATTGGAGGTGTCTCATTGGTTCCCCCAAGCTTGACACTAGAACAAAATCGCCTCCGCTTTGCAGGACATTGCTTTCGCCGTGAGGACCAGCCAGTGCATAATCTTGTGCTTTAGCAGCCTCATGGAGTGAATAAGCATGGTGGGCAGCCCATGACTTTCTTGAGACGCATCTTAAAGGACACTGGCCTTGAAGATGCGGATGATCTAGCAAATGTCATGGGTGATAGGGAGTTGTGGCGGCGCAATTTGTCGACAAGCCGGCACAGCATTCTTAATGCAGCTGCAATGCAGCATGCCGATCCTAGTAGTATTGTTTTGGTTAGAAACGTGCTACTGTAAACTGCTCCTTTAGATTCCGGTAATCAACCCAGTTCGGATTTTCGTCAGGGAACCCTAGCAAACTACAGTAATCTTAAAGTTATTTACTTATGATATGCATGACCTCGACAACTATACATACCGAAAAACTATAAAACTAAAAGTTATTAATTACTGCTGGTACATTTTTCCGTCTCACTGGATAAAATCGACCTTTACCGTTCGTGCATGTTTTTTCTGTATGCTGATGATGAATTTAAAAAAAACATTATCCATCGCACAAATCCTCAATTCGTTTTTCTAATCGCCTATTACGTAATGTTAACGTACGTAAAATTAAGTATAACAGAGTCCTTGAAACCTTATAACCTGAAGGTGGCAAAGGCTACTGACCGGACCCATTGCTCAATTGACCGGACCCGCTGATTGGACCCATTGAGCGGACCTATTGACCGGACCGACACATTGCCATTTAAAGGAGCATGTTAGTAAAGGTACAGGTTACAGAGACATGTTGGGGAAACCAAAACAATAAACGAAAGTTAACACATGTTACAAGATTAAACAGGTTACTTAATTTGTGGTAATTGGGGTACGGTCAATATACACAAGTAAATTGTAAATCAAATATAAAGCTTTGGTATTTATGTACGGTATTTAGAGGGGTCCGGCCAATAGGTCAGGTCAGTAGCCACTTCCCCTGAAGTCTCTCTCACGGAGGCAAGAAGACCGCCACTTTAATTCCCAAAATTTAACAGTCTTTGGTAACCATTCAAATTCAACTATCTCATTTTTCCTGCAACAGAAATCAGGTTGAGCTATGAGGTCTGAGTCGTAAACTGCCTCACCAGCAACTTTTCTCAACGATAGTTATCTGGTACATATATGAATGAGTAATGAGTATTATTGTTCAGTCATTTACCCATAACCACTTTGGAAAGAGTCCATGGGGCCTAGCCGGCGGTAATATGGCTTGGGAATGCTAATAAAAAGTGCTTAGGTAAATAACTATTTATTTATTTATAGACGGGCGGTGTTTTGTGTTATAAGATCGTATAATACATATGTGGGTGTTAGTCGCATAGTTCGTTCAAATATTATATCGCCGCTTATCGTAAACAGAAAGGCGAAATCAGAAAGGGTCTGCCGCCCTTTACAAAATTCGCAACCGAAATTACAAACGAATTTAAGATTCGATTGCCAAAACCCGCATATACCTCGCTGGCGGGTTATCTGAGGCAGTCAAGTGTCTCCGACTTTATAACGAAACACTTATTAATTGCTAACAAATCTCTCCCACGTTAAACCAGCCCTACATAAGACACTCATAGCTGTCAATATACATTCAAGTCATTAGTTCATTTCATTTTTAATTATATTTTCCCTACATGCGATCAAATTTGGCCGCAGTGTCGATATGTAGATAGGGTTGGCTTTGTAAGCTGTAAGCAGAAAACGACACCCATGGAGAGCATACAGCTATATAGGCCTATTACTCTCGGTTGATGAATTCAGGTAGCTGCAATGGGTGTATGGGAATCACCACTTGTAACACAATGCAGCAAACGTGTCTGCAACAATAGAACAGTAGGATTAAAAGACACACACTGACAGAACAGACATGGCGATATATCAATGGATAACTAAATAGATATGTTTGGTGCGGTGAGTGACGTATTTTAAATCGTTCTTATGTTCAAAATATTACTGATTGGCGGAGATATTGGCTTGTTAATTAATGGTGGGGATCTTAAAAATATAAGTTTGATAAGTCAATCAATTTCAATTACAATTTATCTTGGAACCACTGCATTAAACATTAGACTCACCTCAATATAGGCATAGATTTATATCAATATATATAAATATATCAATATATAAAGTGTTAGGACTATCTATTTATTATTCGAATACAGATAACTCCTCCAGATAACAGTATAGGATTAGGAAAGATAAATTTTTAAAATTCAACGATTGCCTATTTTGACACATAATTATAAGAATTGATGATAGTATATAGTAATTAATTAACCACGTCTCCAATTTATATATTTTAATTAGGCCTATCGGTTAAGTTTAGTTGTTTAGTACGTAAAACAATGTCTTGCGACATTATTGGACTCCAACAACTTGATGATAAAAGCCTTGATAAGGGATCGAATGCGTTTGTCAGTTTTCTCTCCGGTTTTACCCTAATACAATAAATACTATTTGTTACATTTCACATATTAAATTGAAACAACGCAGTCATGTCATGGTATAATTTAATTATAGCGTTGACAAGTAATGATTAACTATGAACTAGGTTGTGTTTTGTCTCTTGAAGGTACAAAGGTTTGAAATAATATTGTACCTAAACGATTCAGTTTATAGTTACTTATCTTATAAATAGGCCTATACATCGAATTACCCAACTTATACAACAAAAAGTATCTTTGGAATGTTAAGATTAAACGTATAGGTTGATGGGGGCCCATTTCCAAACATCAGAGTCACTAACAACTAAACAATAACAAGCTGGCAAGCCTGGAAGGTTCACGGTCCTCCTACTTAATCAGTACAATAATAATACGTTTTCGTTCGGGTAGGCCTATGTTTCCTTTTCACTTGTTCCCATCGTAGGCGACCTCATGCTCCTGTGCTCATCCCACCACGACCACGACCACCAGTTACGAGTTGGGTAGGCGTCTACCGGCAACCGGTAAGTAATTACGCGCCACACGACGTCATCCCGCCATCCGCCAACATTTATACTGGTACGGTAAGCCTACCACCTACCGGCTGGCTACCATCGCACCGTAGGTCTACCGCCTACGCCTACCGGTCAACCGGTAACGGTAGGCTACCGCGTATCGGTACAGCGGTACTCAAAGTCGTACCGGTATTGTCGTAATTGACAAATGCAGGATTAAACCGTAACCCGTTCCAGTACCGGTACCATATGCATCTGAACGACTGGACGGTTAATCTCATAGCATAGCTGCATAGGCCTACTGGTAGTCAGTGCGAAGTCGCCTGCGAACATGGCGAAATATTATATTTACTGCTAGGGCTAGGCTAGGACCTACTGCTGTACTGACCTATGACAGTATGAAGATAGGCAGATAGGCCTACAGTGGTCAGGTAGTACCGGTCCGGTATGCCTACTACAGGCAGACAATCAGACAGTACTAGCAGTGCTAATTAATTACCTTAATTAAATCTTCAATTAGGTCATAATGTAGGTCCAAATTTAAAAATCGGCCTCCGTTAATCGATTTACAAATAATTCAGGTACCTCCATGCCAAATATCAGAATCATTCATTGCGTTCCCTATGACAAGATAGCTTTTTCTCACATCGCACAAATACCATCTCGACACCCAATTTTTTGTATGAGCCTTCGCCATCCCTATATCTAACTTTTGTCCAAATTTTGTTTCGATTGATTAATAAATAACTGAGATATCGCTCTGGACACACACACACACACACACACACACTAACACACACACACACACACATTACGGTAATAATGGTCACCTATGTCAAGGACCGTGAACCAATAACGAACCTTCCAACGCAAAGGCCATTGTATGGCTAGCTAACAGGTATTGTAATAGATTTCAATAGATAAGGTGCCTTTAATCGCTTAAACTACCATCATCTACCTTTTCAATTAAACATTGGCTGTAATAAAAGCACTGCACATTTGTTAAGAAAACTGAAACATAATAGCCATTGCTAATTTAAGTGGAACGAACCATTTTCTAATTAATCAGCACAATATTGAATTTTCGTCATGATTTAATCAAAAATTATATGAGAGAAGGTGAAAAATAAATTATTATGCGTGTCCACAAATATTGAATGATATGACTTCTTAAACATTAAATATAAAACTTATTTCTTAATTTACAACAAAGTGTTTAAGTTAAGGGATACAACGAATATATTAATTAATTATGCAACAGTCGATTTTTTAACAGGCAGACTGAACCTTGGAAATATCATAATATCTCGTATCAGCCAACTAACAATGTTAATTGCCGAAATGAACATATTATTAACGGAAATGAAAATGAACAGGTTTCAGTGCCGTGTTATTCTAACCAAAACAGAAAACTAAAGTCAGTTATGTTTTTGAGAGTTTTTGAGAGTAATCGGCTGTTACGCTTCGATTTTCCCCGGGAGATCGATGTATTTTGATTGCGTAAAGAGCCTCCCTTATCTGCAACATTAAAAATTATTAGCATATCAGAATTCAGAATTGATTCTCTGAACTTACATTATAGTTTATGGATATGGATGCCCATATTTAGTATGGATTCAGACTCAGCATATCTATACATACAATACGGCTCTAAATATAAATAACTAACTGTGTATCTCTAAAGCAGAGAGAACTGCCAATCAGAGCGTTTGTTATAATATACAAACCATTCACACACAAGTAGTTTTGTTAAGATTGGCACACCTTATGGTGTATAATACTACAGGTATACCATTGAATGCCTACCATGCAGACCACCAGGGAGAGAGAGAGAGAGAGAGAGAGTAGAGAGAGGAGGGGGCTGTGTGATAGTGGGGATGGCTCTGTAAAATATTACAAAGTTAGAGTAGTATTCTAAGAAACGCCTATGATTGGTCTGACTAATTATCATCTCATCCAATCATATGAATTCACTGCCATGAATCTTTTGAGTAGTTGTACTTATATTATGTGAATAATTAGTTCGATAGGTTATTTATTCTAAAATAAATTATATTATTAGGTGAAACATTAAGACACCTTTAGTAATCAAACCTTGTTAACATTTATATTTCTGTATTTTTTTTATTGGCGATCGAACATTTATGGGTGTAAAGCGAGACCACCGATCTATGGTTCGCCAAAGGCCGGACCTCCAGTTACAGAACACGTTGCCAGGAGCAACGCTCTGTGAATCAATGATGTTTGTCGACAAAATGGGTTAGTGTTACTAATTGGTAATTTAGTATAAACTTATATAGTTTTACTTTGTATATTGTATTTTTTGTAGTTTAAGGGGTGTAAGACTCTGTGTGTTTACCTTTAAGTTAATACATAACAACCCCCTGTTAGTCAGTATGTCGTTAACATCAATTATCATCTGATGAAAGTGGAGCACAATTCCGACATTACTGCAAATCATAAAATCTTATATAAATTTTGTACTGTGTGTGTGCCCTACAGTAGCACTCTACCAGTTTCCCATTGGTAACATATTTACATACCATAGGCCGATAGGGTTTCTGTGTTCTGTGGTCTGATGTCTGTTTGGGCTAGGGGGTCACTGATTTGATGGTGCAATTAATTTAGGTCATTGGTGCAATATAGATAGGCTTGGCTAATTCCCTGTCCAGGATTAGCAGGATTAGATTGTGTCGAGGATTAGCGCGTACTGGGTCTCAGACACCGAAACGCAATCATATTTTTCACAAATTAATTATTTTTGCCCTAGTCCTACCCCTTTCACGGCGACAAAATTGTCTTATATTTTCTTATAGAATATAGGCTTAGCTATCGTGCAGTTTATTACCGGTATCATTTAGTGTGTGTCGGGTAGACTTAGGGTTAGGGTTGCGATACATACAGCTGTATGTGGAGCATGTTATTAAGTTATTTTTGTTTGCATTTTTTGTGTTTTTTGTTTGTTTTGTTTGTTTCCTTTAATGGCCCTAGCGTCTGTGTTACAAATTTGGGCTTAATGCCCTGATTCTATATTTCTTTGTAGTTTAAGGGGTGTAAGACTCTAGTGTTTACCTTTAAGTTAATATATACATAACAACCCCCTGTTAGTCAGTATGTCGGTACTCGGTACATTCAATTAAAACTTATATTCTATGCGAGTAACATAGTAACACTTAATAATACTTATTAAATAAAATGCGAAGGTTTCAAATTAATTTACCTAAAACTAAATGTAATCAAATATCAATAAGTAGCTGACAATGTGTACAACGTCTAGACATTCTGCACAGATTATATAAGTTTTTGGGACGTTAGTGACCGTTCTTTTATTATTATTTTATAATTAATTATTATAGTATTTAATTATTAACAGGTGCCGGTACTAAACATTTATATCTAATTAAAGTTTATTGTTGTTATCTCCTGCATGGATGTGATAAATCTTTGATCCGTCGTCGTCTGAAACAAACTGAGTCACCGTCTGTGTCCATTCAGTTTTACTGAATACTGTCGCCGTATTTTCATTGCTCATTTTCTCTAATACAGTATGTCTTCTATAGGACGTATGGTCGTATGGAATAAAGATATGGAACAATTATTTACATACAGTAGCTAGTCCCCTCACTTCAAACTGGACGCACGCATTATTCACGTGACGTGCTGCTTTATTGAATAAAGAAGCACACATTAATATAAATGGAAATAATACATTCTGGAATACGGTAATTTAAGTTATTTCCATGTCATTGATTACTTTGCAGCGTTACGAGTAATTCACCAGAACGCTGTTAAGTTGACATAATATAACAAAGTAATTATTATTGGTTTTGTGGGTGAATGAGTACTTTCCTATTATTACAATTTTCGTTGGGGGCAGCTTATATAGCAGTTCGGTAATGTCGTCCAGGTGGGATCGAACTGGTGACCCCCGGGTTGAAATACTACTTGATATCTATAGATTTCCGCATTCATTTATGAATATGTTAGCCTTACTAATACCAGCATATATTCATAAACTAGTGTGGTGGAGGGAAATTTGAAACACTTGAATATGTGACACTTATGAAACTCTTATTCCAACATACAGTAGCTATAATATATATTGTCTCACCATATTTTCTCACCATAAAAATATTTTGCGCAAATATACTGTATCTCGCTATTTTTAGGGAGAATAAGTTAATATTTTCTCGCTATTTTTAGGCAGAATAAATTAATTTTATCCATGTCATACTAGACAATTAATTAATTAGCGGTGTTTAGTAATAACCGCAAACTACATTTGATTTACAGACCTACAGTACTATAGTACCGAATTATTTGTTTCTATAATTTTGGCTCAGCCTTCACCAGCGGCCATCACCATTATTACTGTATTTACTTTATGTAAAGTTGTATTTTATTGTATTGTACTCAACACTAATCACCTTATTAATAATAATGTGGCATTGTCTTGTTATTATAATATATGAGGGATCATTGTTGTAATTTTGTGTCTGATGTATTAAATTCCTTAGAATTAATCCGTGTATATACAATAGGAGTCTAGACTGAATTAATTAGTTATTATTTATTAAATTAGTTTGTAAGTAGATAATTTCTTTAAGGGGGTCTAAATTAAGGTACCTCGATCGGGGTGTACGGGGGTGTGTGTGTGGGGGGGGGGGGGGGGAGGGTTGTCTAATACGAGGAGCACCTAATGCTACTTATAATAAGTGGGATTAGCTGGTATATACATACAATTTTGTGTCAACAAGTGTAAATGTAATTTCAAAAGTGTATCATCCAACAAAAATTAACAACATAATTTTCGATGCTCAAATAATAATTTACTATTAGTTTAAGTCAGCTATTAATTAAATGATATTATTTATATATTTATTTCTTATACAGCTGGTGAATCTGCACTCTGCGCACTAACCGGGATGACTCAGCAGATTACCTCGTTGCCTGGTTACCTCCCGTCCTTGTCTACAGGTTACCAAACATCCCCAATGACACCCGGCACCGTGGTTAACAATTCTATTCGCGCGTCATTCAAACAATTCCATAGGGAGAGACTTCGTTTGGGAATTCCACCGGGTGAGTTTAGTAGTCAGTCAGTCATATACAGTAGGCTACTAGCTAGTTATGATAATTTAAAAAACATGTAACCCGCATAGTAAGTAAGCATTTTATACCATGTTTACAGAGGACGGTAAACTTAATTCAGTCCTTAAAATTCACAGTGACCGCTGTGAAGAGACTGCTGCGAATAAATTTTCGGTGTTCTGTGCTATTAATAGCTCGATTCCGGTCGTTTTCAAAAAACAGGTGTTTGAAGCTGCTGTCGTATCGGCCTATGCCTCCGAGGGCTGGACTACTAAGAATATTAAAGCAATTGAGAGTTTCTATTCCCGTATGGTGAAAACTCTGATTGGGGTTCGAACGCAAACGCCTTTGGATCTCTGCTTAACTGAGCTGGGTATGAGGTCACTTCTTGATCGTGTAGTTGATCGTAGGAGAAAGTTTTTAAGATGAATTTTTAAAAATAGTGATAAAAATATACCATTTCATATGGCTTTGGATATATGCTCAAAAGCTAATACACCCGGTTATAGGATCCTTATAGATGCATTAAATTGCAATCCATCGTCCTCAGTTATCGCCGATCGAGTCCTTTAAAAAAAACCTGACTCTGCCACAAAATACCTGACATATCGTAGCATCCTTAATAGCGCGCTATCCTTACATCCTATCTACACCTACACGCACTCGAAAAAAATATATATTCGAGACTATATAAGGGTTTCGTTTACGCGCGTACGATTAATGTCGCATAATCTCCTAGTTGAAAAGGGTAGATGGTCCAGAATACCGCATGAGAGACGACTTTGTGATTGCGATGGAGGTTTCGTCCAAGATGAGGAACATGTGCTAATAAGCTGTCCTAAATCGAGGCCAATACGCGAGAAATTCGTTGATATAGATTTTTCAAATATACATAGCTTGTTTAGTACCAACCATATCCAAGATATGTGTTTATTTGTATACGAGGTTTGTATACGAGGTTCTAAAATTATTCGATTGATAGCATTAATACATTAGTATTAGTACTGAAGCATTAGTAATGTCTCAATTAAAATAATCTTGTGCTAATTATATTTAAATGTTTATTTTATTAAATTAGAGTAGGAAATATTTGGATGATTATGTATAACGTGTATAATATTAATATCAGGACGTAAAGTGGTGTTGTGCTGGTTAATAATTGTTTATCTCATTTATTTACAATCTAACTTTATGTCAATAAACTAACTAACTCTCACAAGGGACAAGCAACACAGGAACCCCGGTCTCATCGATTCCTGCTGCAAAGACTCCTGATAGCCATCCTAATCGGCAACTCGGCCTCGATCCTAGGAACTGTAGACTCCACTAACAATAGCGGCCTCTTCGACATACTTGAAGAACATTAATAAATAATAATTAATAATTATTAAACATAAATACAAAACATTTAATTTAATTTAGTTTAAAATTTATTTATTTAATATTGTAGAAATTTATAATTGCATAAATTAAAAACTAACTAACTGATAATTCCAGGACATTAGTCCGTTAGTGTTATTCTGACATGGTCCTGTATTATTCTGGTATGGTATTATGGTATTGTGGTATGGGTGAGTTGTGGCGCCGCAATTTTGTCGTCAAGCCGGCACAAAAGCAAAAAACGGTTGCGTCAAACCAATGGAATGTTTGTTGCTTTGAGCCATGTTCCGGATTAATAAACCATTACTACGCGAAGTTGTTTGAATGGTGTAATGTATTGTATAACCAAGCTGTAAATGCCATACTAGCCTATTTATTATTAACTAACTACAGCGAAAGGGAATTTATGTTATTACAGTATAATAATAATGATATATTGTTTAATATGTCTCAATTTCTATTCTATGTTTACTTCCTCAAAATCAGTGAATAATAACTATTTACTTACTTGTGTGTAAAGTATCACTTTACAGTGTGATGATCCGAGTGGTTTTGTTACACGAACGAACGTTAGTGAGTGAGTGAAAATAAAGCCACGAGGATCAGAACACTGTAAGGTACTTTGCAACAAGTCCCATGTATGTAGTTTTATACCAAAATTATAACATTACGAAATGATTGTACATATACATTATAAGTGATAGAAATGGCTAAAATTATATTAGTTGCTGTATAAATAAATGCAAAAATGACATAAATTATGTTCTAAATAAGTTAGCTTATATTTATGATGGCGTTTGGAGCCATGTTATAATAATATAGCTAGGCCCTACTGGTTATTAATAGCTATACCCCGCCTACCGGTAGGTAATGCAATAGGCCTATCTGGCTGTCAGGCAAATTTCCACCCATAGTTTACGTGGTAACCAATGACGGCGTTAAGTAATGTCTCCTTAGTGGATATTACTTAACGCCGTCATGGGTTACCACGTAAACAATAACACCAAATACAATACTAAATGTACAGGCCAATACAATGCTGTAATGTCCTCTAAAGTTGTATAAAGTCCTAAATATCAACTCGCTGTTAATACTAACGGCGTTGAGTAATGTTACAATTTTGGAATAAAAAATTGTACATACTTGAAAATAAATTTACGTGCTCTGGTTACTGTGGTAACCAGTCCCAAACCAGATTATACTTATACATACAGACTATATAGATTAGCTATAATCTGTTACAACGCAGATTAAACCGTTGCATTTATATGTAGATATAAATACAAAACAACTCGCAAGTAAATTACAAATTCAAAGAGGGAGTCAAAATTAACGTTGTTTCAATTTTCATCCGGTATCAATAAGATAATATATTCGTACTGTTATA
Organism: Nemertoderma westbladi; assembly: GCA_032718475.1. NCBI lineage: Eukaryota > Metazoa > Xenacoelomorpha > Nemertodermatida > Nemertodermatidae > Nemertoderma > Nemertoderma westbladi. The sequence goes on along the minus strand of JAUCBJ010000036.1, from coordinate 29,842 downwards.
TCTAAATAATAATAAATTATCGTATGAGCTGAAGTACTTTGGTTGCAGTCTGTTGTTTCCCAAGTGAATAGAATACACACCGCTACCAGAGAGATTATGATTATCGTTATACGATTACGCTTTGATAAATGCGACTATATTATTATAACTTGTCATAAATTAGTCTAGTCCGTATGGCTATAAATTCAGTAAAACACATTTTTTATGATCTACAATACAGTAGTTGGTACCTAATGGTCTAAATTGTGCCTACATACTGTAGGTTTGTCACCATTGCCATAATTCAGGAAATTTGCTGCTGACTGTCAGACACACGGACCTGTTAGTTGTGTGGTTAAGTAAACGGCGGCGTTCTTATGGTGTTTAATTAATTTTTAATCGAATATTTTGCCAATCAATTTTGTGACCCGCGGTTTCAGATCAAAGATTTATTGTCCATTAATGGATTGGCCTGTAACATTGGAAACAGCGTCAATGTGTCTGTCTCTATTTAGTACATTGGTTTCTGTAGTTCGTATATAGTGGTTTGGCTGTGTGGGTGGGTGGGGGGGGGGGGGGGGGGTATAAAAAATATGATAGTATTGTATACAATAGACACCATATATTATATTCTTTCAAATAATATACAATGTGAATTCCCGATGGAACTTCAAACGTTCCCCGAAATCCCCCTAACTTGAAAATTCAAATTAATTTATTATTAGGGGTACCGTAGTTGTGTGTGCAGTTTGATTGTCAGATTGTGGCACAAGTTGGGCGTAAGTAAAAAAAAGTTTATCTCCAACATCCAAATCATAAGTAAATTACTGTCGTTGTTTTTGTTACATTAATATTAGATACAGTAGTTGATTGTAGTATAATACAGTACTGTATGTAGTCTTACTGTATAATACCTGTGGTCTCATGGGGCGTCGCGCAGCACGCTAACTTGAGCAAGTTCGAAACAAGTTCGATTTGATCTGGAATCAAAAGTTCGAGAGGTATTTGCCCGTAACTTTCAAAAATATTGGAACCTTTTTCTCTAGTTTGCCCATACTAAATTTGGTTGAAAATGGTTAAAATCTTCAAAAGATATGACTTTTTATCATGAGTCATATTATCATGACAGGATAAATAGAAAACGCGCGGGAACAATTTAAACAAAACACCGGCGATAAAAATAGAATTAAAATAAATGACATCACTCTTTTCCCCCACGAGACTAAATTGTATCTTCTTTTCTGCTCGTAATGGCAACGTTAAACTACTACTACGTTGTTTAAAGTTTGAAATTCACATGTATAGAAGTTAATTAACGGTTTATGGTAGGGTTGTTCTATGTCGATTAATTAATTGTATTAACTTTGTTTTTAAACTGTAAAATTTTGGTTTGAACTGAAAATTAAATAGGAAATTTTGAAAAAATAGGGAATTTTGAAATTTCTTGTTTAAATCTTTCAACTGGAAGTTATTTTGGTTTTGAAAATATTTGAAAATATTGTGAGTTACAGAACTACGCTGTAGTTACTGTGTGTAAAAATTAATCAATTTAGTAAAAGTCAGTAAAATAAACTCCGTAAAAAGTCGCCCAAGTTGCGGTTAACATACGCTTGCCAAACATTCACCAACATTCCCACGGTACCACACAGACTAGCCCTCCCACGTTCAGGCTAAATAAACCTTAATTCTAATCGCTATACAGTACAGTAGGCTTACCTGACTGCACTTAGTTATTTACAGTTAAGTAAAAATCTCACGGTTTAATTATCATCTTACATAAACTGACAATCAACATTCACCAACCAATTTAAATAACATCATTTGTATTATATTAAGTGTAGTCCTATGTTCGTGTAGGCCTATTATATTTACAGAACATTACTGTACAGTGTAGGTAGGCAGACCAGACTGCGTATACGTGACAACTAGACAACTGATTAAAGATCAATTGGTATACGGGAATACAGTAATAATTACTTAACTATTTATTTTAAAGTAAATTCTGGGCAAGTCTAATGAATTAAATCAAATAGAATGCCACGTTGTAAGTAACATGTTTCATGTAGAGTAAACACACGTTCGTGGGGCCTTCCCGCAGCACGAAGTGAGCAAAGCCTTTAGCATATGTGTACCATTAACGAGTTGTCTGCCGTTAGTCAGAAGTCTTCAACACAATACTCGTCGTCCTCTTGTACCTCGTTGCGTTCGTTCGTTTTTGACGAAACTTCAGATTCTTTCTAAACTTTTGACGGACTACATACATACCAAGTTTCGTTTAATTTCATCAAGGAATAACCGAGTTATTAGCGATCAAAAATTTACGACGACAGACGACGACGACAGACAACTCGCCAATGGAACCCATATGCAAAGGCGTCGCTCACTTCGTGGCTCGCCCCACATCACCAGAAACATCAGGACTGCAAACATATTTTAGTTTCTAGTTATATTTTAGTTTCTTACTCATATTATTCCCCACTTGATTAAAATCTAAACAGACTTCTTTTAATTGTCAGATTATGAAAAATATCACTAATAAATTTTTTCGGTGTTCAAAGTCACATTGTGTGAAAGACACACACAGAAAGAACTTGACAGTATGCTGCCCTGCTGGTCCTACTGTGGGTTGCAAAAAGGCTCAATCTAATCAAAACAATAAACCAATTAGTATCTTAACAGCTTATAAGATAGAAATAAGCGCAATAAAACTTAATAAATTCAATAATAATTCTTCATATGTATAATTTCAATATTATTTTGACCTAAAAGTTAAAACCTGGCATTGTTCACATGTACAGTAGGCTACGCATTTATAAACGCAGTAAATGTCAATATAATATTCTCTAACCTCAATTTCCTAACATACAGTATATACTGTAGAATATGACCAATTTGTTGTTGTTAAGCGGTAATTTACTTTTTCAGATAAAATAAAACCTAAAGTCGTTAATCTTTAATAATGTCAAAGGTTGATGACCTTACAAACACACTCTCATGCCATTTATTAATAAGAGTTCAACATCGATTTGTTTCCAATGTATCATTTTTTCTTTATGTCTTGTTCAACTACTGTATTTCCCTGCCTAAAATATCAATTTATTTAGTTAAGTGAACGGAGATGGATGACTTTGTTTAGTCTCACAGACACCCCAACACACTAAACATAAGCATGCTGATTACATTAGGACAGGGTGCACAATGCACATTATAAACTGTGGTTAATAAGCTGTCGTATACATAGGCCTACTACTTTACTGTACAAACAACAGTTTTGTTATATGTACAGTAGTTAACGTGTCTGCACTGCAAAGCAATAATTGTTGGTCTACAGCGGTTAGTAGAAATCAATGTCACTTTAACTTGTAACTTTTACATTTACTTTCATAAAATGGTAATATTATTCACTTCATTCCGTATTTTCCATTTAAAATACTCAATATGATTTCTATCCATCTACTGTATGAGATCATATTGTAATATAATAATTCTTGTAATAATAACATACTACTGTATTTAATCTGTAGGCGTCCACAATGTGGTGGTTCCTGAATGTGGCCAGCTTCCACATTTTAATTTTATCTTGTTAAATAAATCAATTTATAAAAATACTGTATTATTGAACGTTACGATTAACAAAAAACAAGGATTATTATTTCAATTTATTTTTTTTCAATTTCTTTTAATTTATTTTATATTATTATTGCTACAATTATACTGTATATATATTATTATTATATTAAACTTGAAACTCAAGGGAATAACTACAGTCTCTTACAAAAAACTGAGAAAGTTAAAACAACCAAATTAATATCAAGGGACTGTTACTTTTTTAACTATGAAGCCGTTTGGACTAAATTCTATAAAAAATGAAGTCAGTTGTTACCAACTTTGGGTTAAATGTATTCAATCCGGACTCTTAGAATGTAATCAAGGGGAATGGGGAATTTATTTAATTAAGATCTTAAAAATAAAATGCATTAAATTTATTTAATTTTTTAACAACTTTTCACACCCTGTTATTATTATAATATTATATTTAATAGACCCAATGGACTGGTCTGTACACCAGGTTGGAGAATGGCTACATTGGACTGTCTCCGAATACAATCTGCAAGGGGTTTCCATACGTAACTTCCGTCTGACTGGTAACCAGCTCTGCTCATTAGACAAAGAGGATTTCCTGTCCCTAGCTCCACCGTACATGGGAGACATCCTATGGGAGCATATGGACGTGCTGCGAAAGGACGTAATGGAATCTAGAGTTCTAGAATACAACTCCAGGGTAACACCAGCACATTGCCCCAATGGAGTCAATGTTAAATCGGAATCAACCTTCGGTCAATGTTACCATAGCAACACAAGTACTGAGTTCAGACATGGTAAGTATTTTCTATGTGATGATTAGTCATGAATTACTTCAATCATTTAATTTTTTTTAATTAAATTTCCATATAAGCTATAACTTACAAACTGGACTTTTACTTGTGGCACTTGGTTAAGTATGGAATTTAACTATTCGAATACCAAAATAGCTGGTTGAATTAACAACCTAAGCATTTCAGACAGGAGAATGGTGAGAAAATCATGAAAATCAATAAATGTACAGTAACACATGGAGTAAAATATAGCACCTGGTATTTAACTGAAAGTAGTCTTGTTTTAAATTTAACCCCTTTTGCTTCGCTCGTTCGTGTAAATAGCCTCTCACGAACCGAAGTAACATGCGGCGCTCCATTATTTAAATGGAACATTGTATAATTTGATAGGAGCATATCAAGTATCCCAATCATTAAAGACTTTACATTCACAAGACATTTACGCCTCATTTAATATGGAGGTCGTGGCAACAGATTCCGGTTACAATAGTCTGGGGGCGTCTCCGCAAGACATGGAAATAGCCAACGATCTGTACGGATTGGACGTAGCTGTAGAACAGAAGCCGTGTCTCCATGGAAATTCCCAATCAGAATGTCAATCAATCCAAACAAACAGACTACCTGACGAGGTATGTGAATGAATGCTATACCGGTCTAGTTAGGTCTATATATATATTCAGTCTTTATTAATTATTATTAATGTAATTATGTATATTTACTTGAAATATACAAACTATAAAATATTGATGCGATTTTGCTTCAATGCTTGTTGAACTTTTAGTAATAATTATATTTTAATTATGAAAAAGTATGAGATGTAATAATGCGAACTTTGTTATTCATCTTGCTCGCAAGGTTTGAACAAATTTTTTGCTTTCGAAACTGATTTAATTAAAATTAATTATCACTAAGAATAATATTCATTCATAGTAAGTTATCCTGATACTGAAAGTTTATTTAACTTTTGAACCATTAATAATTAAGTATTAAATGTTCAATGTGTGTTTTTGTAAAATATAAAATTCCAAGTTAACAAATTGAACTTTTACGCTTAGAACAAGAGATCAAAGTGTAGGTTTGAAATCTCTCTCTTTCATCAGTCGGATCGCAGCAGCTCGAAGTTAAACTTTACGAATGTCTCAGACGTGAGACCTCATGCGTCTACTACAATATAAGGCTTCCCAAAAGAGGCCATTAATGGCCTTTCTTACTTTCAACTGTATATCATTTTGGTATAAAGATTATATTTCTAATTAAGTCAACCCTAATTAATATAATACACTTGTATGTATCGACTTGATTAACTCCTTACAAGGTTTCTTTTGCACATCGTTTCATATTATCTATCAAATATAAGAACAAATTCGATACCTCTGTATGTGGTTATGTCGGCATGAATACTTATTAGTGTTCCTTATTTCTATGGGTTAAATATCCTAATTGTATAAATAATATGGAGGTTATGGCCTGAAATGAAACCAGATGGCTCACTAAAACACTGGTTGAACAGTCGGGGTATAAGCTCATGTATAATCGGACAATGGACCAGGCCACTAGATTAGAGGCTATTACATTGTTGCACTGTGGCATAAATTTAGGTACAAATTATGTATAGACGCGATTTATTATGAATATATTACTTGCGGCAGTTTTATCGAGATCCTTCTTATGATGGCATCGAACATCGGCAAAGTAAAAGTTATCCTCGGCCGTTACTCAAGGGATTACGCACATAATATTATGAGGACATATAGTTCTAGTGCGGTCTATACTCAATAACTTGAGTACACAGTTACAGGTAACTGTACTCAAAGCAGAGATGCACCCTGGTTGTGGTTAGTCCCTTTACAGTATTCGTGCCGAAACGAAAACTAACATGGTCCACGGGTGGGGATCGAACCCACGAGAGATCCGCGGAGCGATGGGATTTCAAGGTTACGGATTCAACCATTTCAAGAGCCAGGTGAAGGCCGTTTGAGTTTGAGACCAAGGGCACATTGCAAACATTCAGCCATGCAGTTCCAATAAACAGAGGTTTATATCATTGTGAGTCAAACAATATTTTATGAAAAATAATTTTACCCACACCCTTCCATAAAAAAATGCCCAAAGTTGAATCATAAAGGTCGCACTATAGTCACAGTTAATATCCAATTATACAGAAATTCAAACACTTTCGTTTTAGAGTTGGGGATACAGATCGTCAAAGTTGGAGCACTCGCCCCCTATCGGTGCATGCGCCCCCTTGTGGCCAAATACTGAACTCGTCCCCGATGATATGTCTCATTTCAGCCCCCGAAGCAGCGTCCACGAATTATTCGATATTACGCCCCCTACCGCCGGTGCAATGAATACGTCCTATGCTATTGACTATAAGGGGGTGTTCCATCATCACGGTAAATACAATACCTTTATAATTATTTCCTTATTGTAGCATATACCTGCTTTAAATAAAATAGAAATTTCGCTGACAATTAAACCAAATATATCGCCATCTCACATTTCGATGAATGCACTTTTTTCCTTAAATTGTAAACTCAATATATCATATCTAACAATAATAACATATCTAACAAATAAAATAATATGTAGGCCTAACTACTGTCAGTGCCGGATTAACCTTAAGGCATATAAGGCACGTGCCTTAGGGCCAGCCGAAAATACGGGCCATTTATCCTCAGCGAGTCATTCTTGTGAAGAAAATATTTTTATCTGAAAAGTCCACATTTTTTCTCACTAAAATTTATAGAAAACAGAGCAAGAAAGTGCATCTTTCGACTACTTTCTATCCCTAAATATCTGATAGAAAGTGCTGCAAAATTCTAGCTCAGTCGACTGACAGATGCTGTGTTATTAGTTCGAGACCTGATGGCAGGGAAATAATAAAACTTGGGCAGTAAAACTTTAAAATGCTATGAACAATGGATAATTTAATTTAATTTATTTGTGGGGAATTATTTGTAGTAATGCTCTTAAACTTTCTGGAACAACCAAATAATGACGTGGTGACATACTGGAAATACTGTTCATAGTAAATAAATGTATGGCGTGGAGATATGGTAGTGCGAAATTAATTTTTTTTACCGGAAACGAGTTTTATAAATATAAGCCCTAATAGATAAAAAAAAGGATAAATTTGTTGTAGATAAAATAGTTGTTGATAAAAAAAAACGTGTCAGAAATAACTTCTTGACACTAATTTAATTTAACCGAAATTCAGATGTTCTGCCCTCGTGTATTGAATTTTGCATTCGATGGCCTTTTAGGTGCAATTCCTGCAAAACCTAAAAGCATAATTAGGCAGCATAATTGAATTTGGTAAATAAAAATTAGTGACAAAAAGTACTTATTTCCGAGACTGTTCTCTATCGGAGAACATTTCTTTCTCAGCAAGTCCAAATCTAGATCAGAAATATTATATCTTTGCACAAAACCCACACTTTTGGAGTGTTATATTTCTCAGCAAGTCCTGTAAAGATAAGTACCGTGCAAAACCTACCCTACAGAAAATAAATAACACATTCCCACGATCCGATCAAAATTGCTAAATGCCTACATGAGCCAGTCAGCCTTAAGGGGGCCAACTATTACCACCACTGAAATGAAATTTTCGAAAATTTGCACAATTTTTTGTAGTTTGATAGAAGGGCTTTTCATAAGGTGATATCGGTTTTCAACATTGAATTATTTTTTGACCTCAAAACTGCTCTTTTCAACAACATAATATATTGCTGATATTTATGACTCTCTGTATAAAACAACCTTTTTATCAGTTGGTCGATTTTGACTTTTTTCATCACTAAATTCCCTACTACTATTTTATTTTTTACTCAATTTCCATCAAACATATACCAAAATGTTCAGCAGCTTTAGGAGTACTATCGTTGGTTTTGTAAAACATGACCATTTGGGTCTTCTAGAGCCGATTTTGTAACAATTTTTTTGCACCTAATTTTGAAAAAACCGACCACCTCAAAAAGTGACATATTTTTCGAACAAACGGTTTATGAAGCTATCTATACTCAGTTTTCATAGTATATAAAAGGTCACAGATCATTGTGTTAAAGTTTCAGAATAGTAGCTTTATAAATAAAACAAATATATTTTGGGTAATGCAGTTATGGTCCCATAAATATATTAAAAAATTAAAGCTTGAGAAATTCTACCAAAACCATTACACTTTTTATAGCAAAGGTTTTATAGGCATGATATGCCGTTTAGTAATGTTACAATTCTTGATGAAAACTATTTTTGCAAAGTAGGCCTATTTATTATTAAAGTACTTATAATAGTTATTTGCATGCAGTCAGTCATCCACCGAAAATACTTTATATTTCCTTCGCAACATTTTCATAATTTCAGGTTTTTTTAGCAGCTTTTTCTTTTGAAGGGGTTTGCGGAAAAATGTCAATTTTCGGGCCATTTTTGGAAATTACTAAAATGTGCCTTAGGGCCACCAGAGGCTTAATCCGGCACTGACTACTGTAGTCGTATTATTCTGTGTTCTGTTATTTGTTGCAGAAAATCCATTGTTATGTACTGCAGTAATATAGTCCCAAAAACGTCTTGTAGAGTATTTATATGTAGCTATACAACAGTAGGCCTACTGTACAGTTATTTGTACCGGTAAGCCTAGGCCTACTGTATACATTACATTAAACATGATTTACTACCTTTGGCCTTTAAGCTGTCTTTGTTCTAAGATGATTTATGTAGGCCTATAGCATATAACTAATGTAAACTACAGTATGTACTGTGTGTATAGTCCAACTGCAACTACAAACTATTTTATACTCTATTGTAAACTGCTTCTATAAATTAACCTGTCTGATAATGACTGTCTAGAAACTGGACTTGAGTTCGGGTCCATTTTCTGTTACATCTTATAAGATATCAATTTAATTTTCAATAAGATTTATATGGACAAAAATAACAAACAAATGACAAAAATAACCGAAAATAACATCGAACGGCAGTGTCGATGAACACCAAAGATGCAGTCGTTGTTGGTTTGGTAGAAGCCAAGATAACTGAAACACTTTGCACAACTACAGTACATACTGTACAATAGCCTAAATTTAAACAGCATGAGTTCCTTACACGTTCGTGGGGTCTTCGCGCAGGACGAAGTGAGCAAAGCCTTTAGCATATGGGCACCATTAACGAGTTGTCTGCCGTTAGTCAGAAGTCTTCAACACAATATTCGTCCTCCTCTTGTTCCTCGTTGCGTTCGTTTGTTTTTGACCAAACTTCAGATTCGTTTTGACGGATTACATACGTACCAAGTTTCGTTTAATTTCATCAAGGAATAACCTAGTTATTAGCGATCAAAAATTTACGACGACAGACGACGACGACAGACGACGACGACAGACAACTCGCCAATGGCACCCATATGCTAAGGCTTCGCTCACTTCGTGGCTCGCCCCACAATGAATACATGGTGTAACTCAATATTTGCTAGCACATTAAATCTTAATTGATGTTGTCTCTCTAGACATCACAAAAAATTAAATATTAAAGTAACTATAAATTATTATAGTAACTTTCTTTTGAAACAAAGTTCTTGATTTATTTATTATTTTCTTATATATTTCTTCATGTTATATTTCAGGTTCTTCTGGGCCGATTCAATTGTGGCAATTCTTATTGGAGCTTTTAATGGACAAAGTGTCCCAGCATATGATATCGTGGACTGGAGATGGATGGGAATTCAAGCTATCCGATCCAGATGAGGTAGGGATGGGACTGAGTACTGTGCATGATAACTTTAGTACAGTAGTGTGCATGAAAAGAGCGGAACCTATCGGAGATCAACAAATAAGTTAATCCTAATTTATTTTTAAAAATTTGCAGGTGGCGCGACGATGGGGTATTCGAAAAAACAAACCGAAAATGAATTACGAGAAGTTATCGCGAGGGCTTCGATATTATTATGACAAAAACATTATTCATAAAACATCCGGGAAACGTTATGTCTATAGGTGAGTCATGTGTACCGGGTCTTTACTGTAACGTGTAGATCTACTTTTTTTGCAAGTGAAATATTAACAATTGTTTGATATTTTACTTGTGCAATACTGTATGTAGGCCTATCTGTTCTGTATGGTATATTATTGTTTACTTTCGATTGTTCTGAATTTACATACAGTAGATAAAAACCTCAGACCACAGTTAGGCCTACTACTGTATATACTGTAGGCCTAAATGATTAGCTACAGTTTGGTAGCTGTGCGGTTTTATCTGATGTCATATAAAGTCATCAACGTCATTCAGAACCCAAGTTTATTAATTTCTAAACAAATGTTTCGGATTTAGGTTTGTTTGCGACCTTGAAGGACTCCTTGGAATGTCTCCCTCCGATGTCCACAATATAGTCGGGTCGCGTTCAATGGAAGAATGCGAATGATTTGGCGCCAAATCGGGGCATATTATAATGGATTGATTGCCGTATCGGGATGATCGCGTCTTCGGGTTCTACGTAGTTTTACTTAAAAAAACTTTGTAAATAAATTGTTTCATAGCAGAACTTACGAAATTCACTCAAAATTTATTTGGGTTTGACTTTATCTGGAGTTGAGAACTCAATATACAGTCGTATTATTATTCTATTCAGCTTAAACATACCGCTACTTAATAATTTTATGTTCTTTGTTGTATGAAAAAAAATATATCACAATTTATTGTAAATTTTATATATTTTTTATTATAAACCCAATTTTAATGAAACACTCAGCTGTCCATTTGAAACTTAAGTTACACTAACTGTACTGCCTGTCCTATGCTTCGATTTATACTCGAAACCTATACTGTAAATTGCACATAATATTTGAATTTGATCTTTTCCATGAAATTAAATAATATAACATAATTAGTTTCTCCGGATCTGTTAAGCTATTTAATTTAATTTAATTTAATTTAATTTCCGTACGGATAACTAAGGTGCCAAACCGTCACCGACAGTATACTGGTTTACCAAACATAAAAATATTAATAATTCATAATAAATTGTTATTTTGTTAACAAATCTTATACATTAGGCCGACTATTCAAGTACAAATTAATATATGGCGCTTCCGGTATACAGTATATCAATATAGTTTATGTTGTTGAGTTTCTGGATTCAGAAATTTAATTATTGAGTTGTATTCCACAACTACAGTATGAAGGGGATGGATATATTTATATTGCGGCCTTTACGGTTAATTTTTTTGTCTATTTTATATTTATTTAAGTTAAGATACATCAGCGCTACAATATTGTGTTGTTAATTTATCTAATTGTGCTATTTGATTGGTTTTATTATTAATTTCTATAATTGTGTAGGTGATAATGAATTACTATGGTTTATTGTTTTGGTTAGAATACCACGTCACTATGAACCCCCTCCTGTCTTACTAAACATGTCAAACTACAGTATGTATAAGATGTCGTATATTATTAGAAAAGTAGAAGAAACTGGTTTAATGTTTCTGGTTAATCGAATGTAGTTACTGTTATTGATTAAATTTAATTCGATTGTTTTTCGCTGTTTTCTAAAATTTTAAGTAATTTAATTTTCAGCAGAATTTCTTTGATATACATAATATTGTATATTTTGTTATATTTGTTTGGGTATTATATTGAAATAGTTTCTTTTTGGGGTAAATTTAAATATTCCATATATATATATATAAGAATAATATTTATTTATATTTGTCGTATATATTTAATTAATTCTAGTATTAAACTGCTATATAGTTTATAGTATTTCTAAATATCACACTTTAGGGTTCTCTATATGTAAATGAATGTGATATTAATTATACTGTATATGTCCTAATTATTGAGGCAATTATTATTATTAAATTTGATAAATATAACATATTTTATAGAAAAATTGATTATAATCGTTCCTTAATTAAATCTTAATTTATTGCATTATCCATTACACTACGTTCTGAATCTATTTCTACTGTAAATCGTTTTGTAATACACAAAGTGATCACAGAAATAGCTGTGGTGGGGAATAAGAATACAGAGAAAACTGATAATAACGACCAGGTTTCTTTACAGGAAGGAACTCACGGGTGACTAAAGATCTCCCATACCCTAAAAATCCAAATCGACTACAGTAATATTGTCTAAACCCAGTTATTTGTCGCATATAATTGTTGCATAGCATACTGTATAGCATGGTTCAAGTCAAGCTAAAACTGCAATAGAAAATGTAGAAGAATATGGTATCTAAAGACCTGTTCACATCCAACGGAACGGTACACTGTGGTTTACCGCAGGGCCAGCGGTACACCGCTGAGTGTGAATGACTTTGCGATATAGGGGCGGTATCTGTGCGGTAAGTGATTTTGAGGGAGGGAAAGTAAACATAAACATCACACATATATGAAATTTTCTAACTTGCTTCCCGAACACCCAAATTTTTTTTTAATAATTGGAAATCAATTAGAATTTGAGTAGATTTTAAATTTACACTACTATGACGTTTCAATTAATTATTCTCATAAACCTATTCAACAGCCGTTGTTTGACGGCACAGCATAAATAGTAAAACTATATGCCAACATATGCCCTGATTCCTAAGTAAGCCGATTCAAATGTTTTAGTAATTTATTTGACATGCGTGGGCGTCGTATAATTTGGAGGCTTTTTGTTCTGATGAAATATGCATACATTATTGTAAGTAACTGCCTCATGTTTTATTTTGTTGAATATAATAAATTAATTTATCACAGGCGTTTTGATATATAAAAAAACAATTAAGTTATTACAATTATTGTTACATGTAACACAAGAAATACTATACCAGCTAATACTACCAGCGGCTACTACCAGCGACTACCATCAGCTTCTACTACCAGCTTCTTCTATCAGCTAATACAACCAGTTTCTTCTACCAGCTACTACTACCAGCTACTACCAGGTACTACTACCAACGATTACTAGCAGCTTCTACTACCAGCTTCTTCTACCCTCTACTACTACCAGCTACTACTATCAGCTACTACCTCCAGCTAAATACTATACCAGGGCGCATCTCTGCCTTGCCTAATTAAGTGGTAGCTAAATGAGCACTGGAGTTTCCTCTGGGGAGTAAAGTTCTGGGGGGACCGCACTGGAAATAAGTCGTCAGACTTTGTGCGTAATCCTTGGCCTAGTGGCCGAATAAAATTTACTTTTTTTTTACTTTTATAACTTTTATGTGTCTTTTTATATATTTGTCTAGTTTGTCATTAAAAATAAATAAAGCACTAAGCAGCCTAAAAATAAAATACCAGCTACTACTACCAACTACTACTACCAACTACTACTACCAACTACTACTACCCTCTACTACTACTACCAGCTACTACTATCAGCTACTACCTCCAGCTAAATACTATACCAGGGCGCATCTCTGCCTTGCCTAATTAAGTGGTAGCTAAATGAGTACTGGAGTTTCCTCTGGGGAGTAAAGTTCTGGGGGGACCGCACTGGAAATAAGTCGTCAGACTTTGTGCGTAATCCTTGGCCTAGTGGCCGAATAAAATTTACTTTTTTTTTACTTTTATAACTTTTATGTGTCTTTTTATATATTTGTAGTTTGTCATTAAAAATAAATAAAGCACTAAGCAGCCTAAAAATAAAATACCAGCTACTACTACCAACTACTACTACCAACTACTACTACCAACTACTACTACCCTCTACTACTACCAGCTACTACTATCAGCTACTACCTCCAGCTAAATACTATACCAGGGCGCATCTCTGCCTTGCCTAATTAAGTGGTAGCTAAATGAGTACTGGAGTTTCCTCTGGGGAGTAAAGTTCTGGGGGGACCGCACTGGAAATAAGTCGTCAGACTTTGTGCGTAATCCTTGGCCTAGTGGCCGAATAAAATTTACTTTTTTTTACTTTTATAACTTTTATGTGTCTTTTTATATATTTGTCTAGTTTGTCATTAAAAATAAATAAAGCACTAAGCAGCCTAAAAATAAAATACCAGCTACTACTACTACTACCAGCTACTACTACCAACTACTACTACCCTCTACTACTACCAGCTACTATTACCAGCTTCTTCTACCAGCTACTACAACCAGCTACTACTACCAGCTACTACCTCCAGCTAAATAATATACCAGCTACTACAACCAGCTACTACTACCAGCTACTACTATCAGCTACTACCTCCAGCTAAATAATATACCAGCTACTACAACCAGCTACTACTACCAGCTACTACTATCAGCTACTACCTCCAGCTAAATAATATACCAGCTACTACTACTACTACCAACTACTACTACCCTCTACTACTACCAGCTACTACTACCAGCTACTACTATCAGCTGCTACCTCCAGCTAAATAATATACCTGCTACTACTACTACTACCAGCTACTACTACCAACTACTACTACCAGCTACAGTAATACTATACCTGCTACGACTACCAGCTGCTATTATCTGCAGCTACTACCAGCTTCTACTACCAGCTACTTTAAACCACTTACTACTACCAGCTTCTTCTACCACCTTCTACAACCAGCTACTACTACCAGCTACTACTACCCTCTACTACTACCAGCTACTACTACCAGCTTCTTCTACCAGCTACTACAACCAGCTACTACTACCAGCTACTACCTCCAGCTAAATAATATACCAGCTACTACAACCAGCTACTACTACCAGCTACTACTATCAGCTACTACCTCCAGCTAAATAATATACCAGCTACTACTACTACTACCAACTACTACTACCCTCTGCTACTACCAGCTACTACTACCAGCTACTACTATCAGCTGCTACCTCCAGCTAAATAATATACCTGCTACTACTACTACTACCAGCTACTACTACCAACTACTACTACCAGCTATAGTAATACTATACCTGCTACGACTACCAGCTGCTATTATCTGCAGCTACTACCAGCTTCTACTACAAGCTACTTTAAACCAGTTACTACTACCAGCTTCTTCTACCAGCTTCTACAACCAGCTACTACTACCAGCTACTACTATCAGCTACTACCTCCAGCTAAATAATATACCAGCTACTACTACTACTACAAGCGGCTACTACCAGGTTCTACTACCAGCTACTACAACCAGCTACTACTACCAGCTACTACTATCAGCTACTACCTCCAGCTAAATACTATACCAGCTACTACTACTACCAGCTACTACTACCCTCTACTACTACCAGCTACTACTACCAGCTACTACTATCAGCTGCTACCTCCAGCTAAATAATATACCTGCTACTACTACTACTACCAGCTACTACTACCCTCTACTACTACCATACTACTACCAGCTACTACTACTATCAGCTACTACCTCCAGCTAATTATTATACCAGCTACTACTACTACTACAAGCGGCTACTACCAGGTTCTACTACCAGCTAATTCTATACCAGCTACTACTACCAGTGGCTACCAGCTTCTACCAGCTACTACTATCAGCTAAAACTATACCAGCTACTACTACCAGCTAATACTATACCTGCAACGACTACCAGCGGGTACTACCAGCTGCTATTATCTGCAGCTACTACCAGCTTCTACTACCAGCTACTTTAAACCAGTTACTACTACCAGCTACTACAAACGGCTACTACTACCACCTACTACTACCAGCTACTACAAACGGCTACTACTACCAACTACTACTACCAGCGGCAACTGCCAGCTACTACTACCAGCTACTACCACAAGCTACTACTACAAGTAACTACTACCAGCTACTACCAGCTGTTACTACCTGCTGCTACTACCAGCTGCTACTACCAGCTACTACTACCAGCTACTACTATCAGCTACTACAATTTCTCCTGTTAAATTAATAATTGATAATATGTAATTAAATTATCTAAAGATACAATAAATTTAAATATGCAAGTAATTAATTTTGGGGGTATTTTTTGCGCTTTTCTCTCAACCTCGTGCTACGCCCTCTACTTCACTTTCTATGAACTCAGTACCGCGAACGTCTCTCTGTGTCGCCTAGCAACTGGAGTGATAACAACAAACGTATGGATCATCGTTGGTTTACGTGGAAACAGTAACCCAGGCCAATGTGATTCTTCCAAGTTGCTAAGTAACAAACGCGTCATATTTTGGATCACAGTGACGTCATTATGCTGCACGTTCGACCACACCGTTCTGATGTTTGCGATGAAATACATCCACTACTCGGATGCCCAGGCCTTAATGAATTCAGGGCCGGTATTTGCCATGATACTCAGCTACTTCCTGATTGGAGAACGACAAACCAAGTGTTCCTTATTCCAGATTATTCCAACACTAGCCGGCGTGGTATTGGTCAGCCAACCGAGATCCTTATTTAGTAGCTCGATGAACCAAGATAATTGGACACCACCAAGCGGAGACACTGAGAATCATATTATAGGAGTTCCGTTATCCTTATTGGCCGCTATATTGGACGCTTTGGGGATAGTAGCTTCTAAACAAGTTTGTGACGTCAGCAATGATAACATAAGTTATCTAACTTACGTAACAGCCTTGGCTATAGCCTCAATATTTAACGGGCTGGTTGTTGGTTTTGTCGACGAATTTGGGTCTTTGGCATGCGTTACCGGTAGGAGTTACATAGTAGCGGCTGCAGTGGTTGACCTTGCGGCTAGCGGAACGCATTACTACGCTAGCAAATGGGAGAGAGCCAGTGTAGTATCACTAGTATTTACCAGCAATATCGTAGTAGCGTATATTTTAGATATTTATGTGTTAAACACTTCCCTACCATCCCGTTTGAGTCTACTCGGTAGCGCTCTTATAATGTTTAGCTCAGCCGCTTTGGCTATGGAGAAAGGTTGCACTATTGGTTGCTACGGTAACCGAGCGAACAAAGAAAGTCTGCCACTCACCGAAGCGAAAAATTCTCAAGGAAATATATCCGTTTTGAAGAAGAAATTCAGTTCCTGTTTTAATAAATTTATTTCTGTTCTGAAAATTAAATAATATTCAGTAAAACGTCAAAAAAAACATTAAAATCTTTCAAATTGAGCAGTAATTTCAAATTTACTATAAATAATTAACAAATTTTACTAAAATGAACAAAAATTATACAACAAATTTTGTAATTTTGTTCTTGAATGATGTTGTAAAATTGTTAGGGTTTTACAACATTTCTATTTATATTTAAAGTAAAATAATTCTTTTAAATGCTTGATTAAATATCAAAATCTTTTACCATTAAATTTAAAACAGACTAATTTATTAATAAAAAATATAAAGCCTAGATTTCAATTTTGTTTTATAGGGTTAATTTGTCATGAAGTATTATGTACCGGTATGCAATGTAGCAGGTGACAGATTTTGTAAATCAATTATTGTTTTATCTTTATTTCTCTGCGTGCGTAGTGTATTAGCTATAATGGGTTACAAATTTTGTAAATAATCAATTTATTATATAATTAAAATTGTATATACAATTATATATATAGCTGCACCAACCCAACATCCCACCACCAATCAGAACAACACAATTAAGACAAACCATCTAAACATACAATTAAAAATGGTGCACCGTGGATTAATACCGGTCTGCGAGGTCATTCCCCCGCAGACCCGCACCATCACCAAAGCCCAGCGCCCTCCAGGGACGCCGGCCACCACGCAGACAGAGGGAGTTAGAGCGGAGGAGCGCGAACTGAAGCCGCCTCCGAACTCCCCCGAGAACGCAGGCTAGCCACGTTCCCGCATCCCCTGCCGCCGAGCCACAAGGGTCTCAGCGAGGTGGCTGATGAAGATATCAGTCTCCTTGCACCACACCCCGTCGGTGGTTCCGACAAGGGGAGTGAAGGAGAACCTTCACAATTATTACCAATAATTTAATCTAACAATGAATGATGGAAAGTTATTATTTGCTATAATACAGTATATTATATTTTATTTCTTTTTTCACAACTGTCTCCAGTTCACATCTCTCTGGCGTAGGGCCTGAAGCGGTTAACCGGTTAATTCAAATTAACCGGTTAGAAATTGATTAACCGGTTAACCGGCTTAATGACCCAGTTTTGAGGTTTTCAGGTTCTGTTACCAGTTTTATTACCTGTATGTCACCATATTAATGTGTATTTCCCATTGCGATGTTTCAGAAATTCATTTTGTACTGTATGCGCAGCTGTAGGACTAGAGTACAGTACAGTACAGTATACAATATACTGTACATACACTATAGTTTAGTGGTGGCTCTATCACAATAGAGCAATAGGGACACTTATTGCAAGTAGGGACGGATACCTCTTAGCTTAGCTTACATAATAAATACATACCGGTACTGTAGCTTAAGTTTAGGGACTGTCAGCGATATAACTTTCAGTTTCATAATGTTACACCATTGCACCTTAGGTTGTAGGTCTAGGTAGGTTTCTAATTTTTAACCTGTTATTTGGAAATGGTTAACCGGTTGACCCAAAAATTAACCGCACAAAACAAAACAAAAATTTTTTTTTATTTTTCTTTTCATACTGTATTAGTATTAGTATTATTATTATTTTTTTTTTTGAGGATAAGTTTTATGTGATAATTTTGGATAGGCAGACTGTATTGTATATTAATTATAGATACAAGCATGATGTGGTTGCTATGGATACAGCAAGTCCGTTTGCCATGATATTTTAATTATGTAAATTTATGAGATAAGATTAAGAAGCAATTAACTTTAAATAAATATATTATAGATGACGAATAATGATAAAATATAATGATGGATATATTTATGTGAGGGAAGACCGACTGACTGACAAATTCTGCATATTAAAAATGATTTAGTAGCAAAGTAATTAAAGAAAATTGACAGAAAACCTTATCAACTCAAAAACTGGAAACAAATTTGAATTAAATGATTGACGTTTGTTGTGTTATATTTTATTGTTGTGATTCTTCCCTCTATCAGCAAATACAATAAATAGGCCTAATATTTACAACTTTAGTTTATGAAATATTAATAGCATCAATAAAGGAGAACTACTACTACTACTAGGATCGGCATGCTGCATTGCAGCTGCATTTTTAAGAATGCTGTGCCGGCTTGTCAACAAAATTGCACCGCCACAATTCCCTATCACCCATGACATTTGCTAGATCATCCGCATCTTTAAGGCCAGTGTCCTTTAAGATGCGTCTCAAGAAAGTCATGGG
Organism: Nemertoderma westbladi; assembly: GCA_032718475.1. Taxonomy (NCBI): domain Eukaryota; kingdom Metazoa; phylum Xenacoelomorpha; order Nemertodermatida; family Nemertodermatidae; genus Nemertoderma; species Nemertoderma westbladi. Next base: position 10,328 of record JAUCBJ010000036.1, on the reverse strand, counting down.
CTGTCCACCATGCTTATTCACTCCATGAGGCTGCCAAAGTACAAGATTATGCACTGGCTGGTCCTCACGGCGAAAGCAATGTCCTGCAAAGCGGAGGCGATTTTGTTCTAGTGTCAAGCTTGAGGGAACCAATGAGACACCTCCAATGTTATATAGTGTCTGGTTGGAGGTGTGAGCATTGTACTTGACACAATGTACCCGGCGTAGCATTCTTGTGAATGTGCCATCCAGAGATTTGGTGTCCTCAGCAGTTAGAGCCCAGCATGGACTCCCGTAGAGGAGTACTGAAACTACTGCTGCTCTAAATAATCGGACCTTAAGTTTCCGATAAATTCTCGGTGACTTCCAAATCCTGGAAAGCCTATTCAAGGCTGCCCATGCCTTTCCCTTACGTATTCGAAGGTCCTCACCTGACTTCCGGATCCATGATCCCAGGTAACAGAAGTCGTCCACATGCTCAAGCATACCATCCTTTGAGCTTATGCTCATCCGATCAGAGTCTTGCTGAGGACGTTCAAAGTTAACTGTCAGAATTTTGGTCTTTCTGGAGTTAATAAAAAGACCAACACTAGAAGCAGCATGTTCTAATGAGCTGAGGAGCCGTTGGGCTCCCTCTAATGATTCTGAGAGTACTCCTAAGTCATCAGCAAAGTCTAGATCAGTTAGGTACTTGGCAGGATTTCCTCGACTTCTGGAGCCAGTAGGTGGAGTTATCATCACCCCATCATCATTATGATGATCTAAGGACATGCGTAGAACATATAAAGGAGAAAATAAAGGAGAAAATATCGGGGATACTGTCAAAAAAACTTTACAATGAGTTTAAAATGGGATAATGGGACAAAATTATGTTTTCGGCGTAGTATTCTTGTATATATATATTTAGTGACTAACAATTGACAAGGTGGGTCATTCGCTTCAAAAAAAAGTGGGCAAGTGTAAGATTTCCCATTTATTTTCAAGTAGGCCTACAATTTGACAGAAATGTGGAAAACTACTGTAGGCCTATATATCATTTTGAAGGGAATTTTATAGCCATGTTTACGAAAAAATGTTTTAACAATGAATACGTGTTGAAAAGTTATGGGCCATCAAATATGAAAAATGGAAACTTCCTAATGTTCTTTTTTTGGAGTAATATGCTTGGTCATCAACTACTAACATGTCGTCCCTTTCATTTAAAAACCACCTATATGCCAATTTTGCTGAAATGGAGATTTCTGCATTTATTTATGTTAAAATGTATTCTGAATCCGATTAACTCACTTAGAAGGCCATCATACTCCCACGTATAACTGAGATATTTAACGTTTCAAAACCACCTACAGTATATACTAGTTTTGTATAGACCGCATGATAATGAATTTTTTTTTAAAACAACCTATATAATAAATTTTACTATTATAAATAGGGTAAGCCCGGGAAACGTTGATATAAAATTGGAATCAACGAATCAGAAGCTAGAATTGTTGTTTATTATGATAGGGGGAGATTTGATTTATATTTTTAAAACTTAATAATCGAATTTGTCTTAAGGGTTTTAATGCTTTTTGAGTAATCATTGTAAAAAATGTAATAATTTTTTTGAAACAACCTATATCCCTATACATAGTTTCCTATCTAATATGTTACATAATTCCAATACCATAACTGTTTTTGTTTAAAATCATTACATTTAATGGATTTAAAAGTAAATAAGACCAAAATCCTGGAGTATTACTTGCAAACAAAATTAGAATCTATAATGCTGTTTTACAGGAAAAGTCAATTTTGTCATTTAGGTTGTTTGGTAATGAAAGGGACGATGTTGTACTGTAGTTCTCCTTAAACTTAGACATGTTGTATATTTTCTGACAGCCTATGATCTTTTCTACACAATAACATATTTATTGTGCGGATTTATATATTCAGAACGAATAATAATCAATGAAACAATTAAGATAACAAGCGCGAAATCGCGTCTACTAACGCATTAACTGTCTCCACATGGCTTACTACCAATCTTACAACAAAAAACATTCACCGGAATGGGGGATTGAACTCGGTACCTAGAGATTCTAAGCCCAACGCTCTGCCAACTGAGCCACAGGGGCAGTATCATTCCTTAATACCAAAACCCAACGAGAAATTAACACCAACAATTGAGTGAATACTAGAGGTCTCGCTACGCAGACCTAAAAAAATGGTTAACCCTATTAGTACCGGGCTATACAATGTTGTACAAATACCGTCGAGGGGTCATATTGACCCTCCCCCCTCTAAAATCTACAAATTTAATCGAAAACGTCTGATTTTTTGTTTGTAGACCCTACGTAGATTTCATTAGTCTGAATCCGAGAGAAAAAAAATTTACTGCGATGGTTATTTTGCAGCACCAAAATTTCAAGTAGTGAACAATTGTAAAAAAATTTGAAAGTTACAATTTTCTGGTAATCTTTGTTCACTACAGGTTTTCTTGGGTGCAGAATCCATTGGAAAATATTTAAAAATTATCTGATTACTATAAATGACTGTTTTAGTCCTCTACGTAGGCAAAAAAATAAAAAACAAGTAACCAGCACTTTTCAGTTTGAACACAAAATTTTTAATTCAATTATACGATGCTACTGTATAAATGCAGATTTTAGGTTTTCTGAGGCGCTGATTATAATGGAATACATTTCTAATGCTCCAGGTCATTGCTACTCGTATTCTTTTGGCGTAATATGGCAAATTTTGGTGCTAGCACCAAATTTCGTACACATCACCAAAAAGTACAAGTTTGAGATTTCCAGTTCGGTTTTTATTGATTCCATCGGATTCAGGACCCTCATAAACCTGTATAACGCAAGAAACAAGTTGATACTATCTACTGATCAATTTGCTTAATTTCCAAAATTTGGTGCTGGCACAACAATTTTTACCCACCAGCGAAAAATACTAGTTTGAAAACACTTAGGGAATTTTTACTTATTCGAATTTATTCAGAATCCTGAAAAAACCGCATAACGCAAGAAACAAGGCGACAAAATCAATGATATATTTGATGCGTTTCCAAATTTGGTGCTAGCACCAAATTTTACACCCACTTCCGATAAATTGTCACAATCAATTAAACTATTGAGTGGATCTTCGAAATTTCGAACTGGGACCAAATTTTGCACACAGCACCGAGAAATACAAGTTTGATATGGGTGGTGCAACTCGTATATATTCAATCGAAACCAGAACCCTAAAAAACCCGTATTGCACAAAAACAGATTCGAACAATCACTATGCAAAATTGACAAATTTCATAATTTGGTGCTGGCACCAAAATTTGGCCGCTGCAAAGGCTGCTTCTGTAAAGGCAGTATAGCCCTCACAGTGATCTGCCGCCTCAGAGGCAAGAGCCTCATACCTGTTGCTCAGCTGTAGTGTGAAGCTGGATCTCACACTTGGCTGTTGCAACAGAGAGGACCAGCCATGCCGCGGCAAGGCAGATTTCGTTGTTCTGCTAGCACGCAGACTAAGTCTTACCTTGGCCACAATAAGGCGGTGATCACTGGAGAAGGGTCGAAGTGTAAATGCATTACTGTCTTGTATAGAGCTCCTGTATTTCCTACGAAACAGAATATGGTCTATCTGGGACTTGTGACCACAATTCTATTAAATCGCATCAGGGATCCTATTGAGAGACTGCTCCGTGGAAATCAGAATGGGTTCCGTAAAGGTCGTGGGACCATGGAGCCCATTTTGGCACTTAGAAGGATAATTGAAGCACCTACTGGCTCCAGAAGTCGAGGTAATCCTGCCAAGTACCTAACTGATCTAGACTTTGCTGATGACTTAGGAGTACTCCCAGAAACATTAGTGGGAGCCCAACGGCTCCTCAGCTCATTAGAACATGCTGCTTCTAGTGTTGGTCTTTTTATTAACTCCAGAAAGACCAAAATTTTGACAGTTAACTTTGAAAGTCCTCAGCAAGTCTCTGATCGGATGAGCATAAGCTCAAAGGATGGTATGCTTGAGCATGTGGACGACTTATGTTACCTGGGATCATGGATCCGGAAGTCAGGTGAGGACCTTCGAATACGTAAGGGAAAGGCATGGGCAGCCTTGAATAGGCTTTCCAGGATTTGGAAGTCACCGAGAATTAATCGGAAACTTAAGGTCCGATTATTTAGAGCAGCAGTAGTTCCAGTACTCCTCTACGGGAGTCCATGCCTTGCTCTAACTGCTGAGGACACCAAATCTCTGGATGGCACATTCACAAGAATGCTACGCCGGGTTCATTGTGTCAAGTACAAAGCACACATCTCCAACCAGACACTATATAACATTGGAGGTGTCTCATTGGTTCCCCCAAGCTTGACACTAGAACAAAATCGCCTCCGCTTTGCAGGACATTGCTTTCGCCGTGAGGACCATCCAGTGCATAATCTTGTACTTTGGCTGCCTCATGGAGTGAATAAGCATGGTGGACAGCCCATGACTTTCTTGAGACGCATCTTAAAGGACACTGGCCTTGAAGATGCGGATGATCTAGCAAATGTCATGGGTGATAGGGAGTTGTGGTGGAGCGATTTTGTTGACAAGCCAGCACAGCATTCTTAAAAATGCAGCTGCAATGCAGCATGCCGATCCTAGCTAGCTAATAGAATTCTATTGTATAGCTTTGCAGCAATCGAGATGAATGAGATTCCCCGAAAAGAACCATTGATGAATTATTTCACTATAAGGTAGCATTTGTAGTTTAACTTTAACGTAAAAACTTTTGAAAATCCGACGTATTTTGATTAAGTTACAGTAATGTAATATGCCTATTCATATTTGTACACATAAAACCCTTAGGTACTCTCGTGGCGTAGTGGTCAGATGGTTAAGGCGTTGGTTACATTACGTAGGTTACGAGTTCGAATCCCAGTCGGGAAATTTGTATTTTGGGGCCATTTATTTTCGTGTGGTGCTAATTGGTAGGCCAATGAGAAGCGTACAGCGTAGCGAATGATGAGCCAGGCCAATCATAGGGCATAAATTATCTTATTGCTCAAATGTGAGGCAGTGGAAAATTCTGTTAGGATTCCATGTCCCAGATTAGTGTAAGGGCCGGACTGCGTTGAACGATGAGCTGGGCCAATCATAGAGCACGAAGCACTTCATTGCTCAATGGTGAAGCTGTGGAAAATTCTGTTTAGTTTCCATGTGCAATTTCTAGTATAAAAAGGCCGGTTTGCCTTCGGTTATCACCTTATACCTGTTATCATCCTGATATCGTTTATTCTTGTAAAATTAGTTAATTCGGTTTCTTGTTGAAACTTTATTTGATAAATCCTTTTGTAAAACTGTAAATATACTGCAATTTCCTGACATGTTTTCTTTTGGTCCGACTTCGGGACAGCCGAACACCAGGGAGATGGCAGCCTAGATCGTTAGGCCGTAAGCAACGCAGGGAAGGGATGTCCACAACACGCTAGCGCCCACATTGGATCGACCGCGCACCCCCTTTGCCCCTTCGAAATGCTCCACTTGCTATGCAGCGCCCGCTTTGTGAGAAGGTAAGACTTTGTTCGACGCCCTTGCCCGCCGTAAGACCTATAGATCAGGGTAAGCGTGACATCGTACTGGACGCCGCAAATTTAGGATCAAATAATTATATCCAGACACCCCCCCTTTGTCAAGTCCTACGAATCCCTGGGTTAACCTGTACTTCCTACAGGTGCGAACTATTGCCATTCGTCAGTACGCGAGTACATATTAGGTACGGACAGCATATGTTCCATAATTTAGTGATTCATAGCACTGACTGTTTGGTACCGGTTCGCTTTGTAGAACGTACATTAGTACCCCCCCCCCCCCCCCCCTGTCTGGAGTTAGCTATTTGATCAGGCAAGGAGTATTTCTGCTACCGGCACACTGCTTGGCCTAGGGAGGTTTATTAATATCCTACCGCGCCTTGCCACGTACTGATAGGTATTGCTGCTAACTACCGCAGCAACAAAGTTCTAGAATTAAATTAGTATACCAGATCAGCTAACGTACGGTAGCGATTAACCCCTATTCTTATCTTACAACCAGAATCTGGTATTAGTGCCGATCACGGGTGTAGTTACTAACACTGTGGTTGCCCATTGGGTTGTGGATAGGAAGGAGAGAGCTTTGACGTCATTCGTGAGTATAAAGTTCTACAAACGCGACTAGTTTATTTTAGTAGCTAGCGCACGGTATCATTTTAGTCAGAAAATCATTAAAACCTAGTAAAAGGAATTACACGAAATTGTTTTATTTGTAACACACCCACACACACACGCCCTAAAACATATTGCCCTTAAAGTTCTACTAGCTATAGCGTACTATACATTACTTTAGGTGGAAATTATCTGTATTTGTAAAATTAGGATCTGATTTAGTTGCGGCAAGATAAGGAGTATTTCACTTTCGTTATTAAACTGTTGTTTGTCTGGACAACGGTATTGTTACATTTAGGCCTGACCTTTTAGACTGATTTCGTACAGGGGGATCAGTTATTGTTACATTTAGGCACGACCTTTAGGCTGATTTCGACAGGGATGATCAGCATTGTTACACTAGGTCTGTTAACCACCTAGTTCGTATATAACCCATATAAATCACACCACGGCAAGTTACTGTATTTAGGACTGTCAGCGATAGTTAGGATTCGCTGCGCGGGGATTGTTTTCCCGTGAGTTTGGTCTGTTACTGTAACTGTACATCTGCCTCACCGGTTAGAGGACAGGTATCCTTCTGTCTAGTACGTAGGCATTAGACCCGCTCACGTACATAGAATAGATACAAGGCTCTGTTCCTCGCCAGTAGTCGTTTGTGTACTGTATCTGTTTGTTTAGATATCCTGGACTGGGATTTGTTGTCAGATACTGTACAAGCCCGTATACATTACTAGAGTCTCATAGTAAGATACATCGTTACTAGGATCTGGTAAGCGGTATACTACTGGACCCTTACAGTAGGAAGTATATTATACAAATTCTGAAATTAGTGTATAGTACTTCTATCGTAGTGTAAAATATTCCTACCTTACAGTAGGAAGTATTTATATAAATTAGTATATAGTATTTCCGCCGTAGCGTATAGTATAGTTTAGATCTGTTAGCTATTGTAAGTAGGAGATATTTAAAAAATTAAGGTTAGTAAATTTAGTAATTTAGAATGTCCCCTGCTTCAGTAGGCTTTAGGGTAGCTAGTACTTTCGTATTTAATATTTGACTAGCTAACAGTTAGTTTGTAGCACTTTGTTTTACGCCTGTGTGTGTGCGGTGTTACTTTTCGGTACTTGAAAAGGTACATAGGGTTTAAAGACCAATTTGTATCGGTACCTAGGAAGATTTTTCGTAAGCGTAGAAGTAAAACTCTCACCTTCGACCTTTTCAGGACTCAAGGACTCATTTCTGGACCGCTTCGAGGATTAGACCGCTTTTCGCAAAGTTTGGGAGACAATAAATTCGTCCGCGCCGCCGAAAAACGGAAAGACCCACGTCCGGTTTGTATTTGGGAATTTGTACGACTGGAAGATCAAAGGAACGTAAGTTTTACGACTCGCGTCGTTCAAACTTAAGAAAGCACAGTAGTACTCAAAATTTGTGGGTTTCACTGTCTATTAGTAGTGTTGTTGGTACTTATTTTCCCGTTAGACGTTGCTGTTTGGCCTATTGTTTATACTTGTTGATCTACATTTTGTTAACGTATACCGTTATCTCGCTTATTCGTACAAATTTAGCCGGTAGGCTAGATTACTACTTATTTTATTATATACCTTGTTAGTTTATTTGTACCGGTTAGGGTATATATATGATATATATATATATCAAGGTAAGTTTGACATTTGTACATTTCGACATTTTGACATTTCGACATTCTGACTTGTTGATTTATTTGTACCGGTTAGGGTATATAGATACTATATATACCAAGGTAAGTTTGACACTTCAACATTCAGACACTTTGACATTTTATTATCCGTACTTGACGTATATAATAAGACATGAGTGACACACCCCATTCGACGAGATACCCACCTACCGACTATGACTCGTGCGACCCGGACAGATCGACAGTAGACGAACCGAGAAGGAGAACCCGAGATTCCACCGATGTCACACCGCTTGCGTCGCCGGTACCCCGAACGGAAATACCGGAAGCCGCAACGCGTGGCGACGGCAGAATCGAAGATTTCCTTACCGTCCCGCAGACTAGATCGCGGGAACCGGACATGGTAAGTTCGACTGGAAGCCAGGAGAACGTTATTAGAAGTATAGGAGGACACATGGCCCAGATTACTCGGAACCTCGGAGAAGGTTTTCGCGTTTTACGCGAGTTAACCGCCCCGATGTCGAGATACGAGTTCTACACCTTACAGGTAAGAATAGAAAGTAGGGTACATGCCTCCGTAGATAAACTTAAAGGTTTGCACGAACTTGCAGAGTTGCGTGGCGACATCTTTACTCAGGTAAAGATAGTAGATAAATTGGTAAGTGCGAGAGAAAGCCTTATCCAGTTTAAGTCGGTGATAAGATTGGCTCAACAGGAGCAGTTTGACCAACTGCTAGGTGAGTCAGTTTCGGACGCGTTGTTACAACCCGAAGAGGAAGAAGAACTCTACTGCCTGGACGGAAGGTTGGAAACGCTGACCAATTTTCTTCGTAGATGCGGCGTACCGATCGACGAACCGGAAGTCGAACCGCGAGGGACGACGGAAGTTCTCACTACGGAAGGCTCGCGAGCCTACCAACATCCACCACTGGATAGATCGTTCGTTAGCGTACGGAGCGACGTTGGCAACGTTGGCGACGTTAGTAGAACAGCGTCTGGAATTACTCGACAACAACAGGAGGTTGCACGCCGACAACAAGTCGCCGAGGAAGAAGCGCGACACCAGATGGCACAGATCGCCATCGAAGGAGAGAAACAACATAGAGAGGACGAGGCAAGAATTGCACAACTCAAGGCGCAAGCCGAATTCGAAGCTTCGGAAATGCGCAGACTGGAGGAGGACTTAGCGCGAGAAGCGGCGGCAGCAGCCGACGAGTTAGCACGGAAGAAAGCAGCATCCGATGCTCGTGCCAAGTTGGAGGCGCGACAAATAAACGCACGATTAGCTATACAGGAAGCGGAATTAGCGGCACAACAACAAGTAGCGGATCGACGCGAAAGGGAGATGCAACTACAGTTCGAATTGAATCGTAGATCGCGTGAGACAGCGAACGCGCAAGCGGACCTCGAACTCGACGCGAGAGATAGATCTATAAGGTCTCGAACTGGACACGACTTGTCTGCCCTGGATCGCATGGAGACTCGATATCGCGGAATCCAGAAGCGAATCGAGGAAGGAAGTGTGGGAGCGATAGATCGAGGAGAGGAGTTCGTCGAGGATTACTGCAAACGTTTTCCCCAAGTTATTCCTATGCTCAAACCCACGACTCCGATAAAACCGGTCTTTGTTACGAAACCTAAGGAAATAACGCCTGTGCGCCCGACGCAAGGTAGCAGGTTTGTTGTGACGGAAATACCGCAACCTAGGGCGACTTCATCGCCAATTTTAGCAGGTAACATAACTAGTCCACCTACAGTAAGTCGTAGTTTACTTGTAGAGAGAGACGAACCTGCGTTTATGACAGTAAAACAGGTGAGTAAACCATTACAAGTTAAACCTGTGACGTGCTGCGCGAACCCAGTCATTTATAAACCTACAGTAGAGCTTAACTCCGATGTTTTTACTAGACCTCTCACCCAATGTTTAACGAGACCTACGACTTCGTGGAAGGCTTGCGAGCCTGCCGAACAACGGAGAGCCGTAGATCCCAGATCACAACGAACTCGACCAAGGATAATACGCCGGACGCGAACCCGCCAACCACCTTATCCGGACGACAGCGATTCATCCAGTGACTCGGAGTCGACGGAACGGGAAATATTCCGTACTGGAGCGGCAGCGGCAGCGGATTACAAACGGGAGGAACGATCGACGAACCCCTATATTGACAATCCTCCACGAGAAACACCCCAACAGAAACCCACGTTGCAACCAGCGGAAACGATCAGCGCCAAACAGTTCACCGAGATGACGGACAGAATAGCTCAACTCGAAGAACGACTCGAAGCGCAACCGTCGGATCGATCTCGAACCAGCGTGGAGTTGGAACAACCTAGACAACATCGACCACCGAGGAGAGAACAGGAGACTAGACGGACTCCGACACATCGAGAAGATGATCCCGTTAATAATTCCTACCGACGAACAACGCGCGGAAGGGAACGACTGGACGACGCCACCGAACGGGGCGCGGACAGTTAGATTTAGTTAGCGAGATTGCGAAATTCGCGGCTAGACACGG
>JAUCBJ010000035.1:0-22248 GCA_032718475.1 Nemertoderma westbladi | reverse complement strand
CGTGGCACCTCAAATTTTGAAAAATACGAGATTCGGAAAATACACCAAAGTTGAGATTTTAATGCATATTTTAGGTTTTCTGGACCGCTGAATCGATTGAAATTAATACAAAAGCCTGAAGACTTAGTGGTTCGTCATTTTTCGTACACCAAAATTGGAGCGTGGCATTTTAAGAAAGTGCCACACCTTAATTGTGGTGAACCAATAATGACGTACCGCCAAGACTTGAATCTTCAATATTACTTTCAATCCATTCAACACTCCAGAAAACACATAAAATATATTATTTGAAATCAAAACTTTAGTGTATTTTCAGAATCTCGTATTTTTCAAAATTTGAAGTGCCACGCCCTAATTTTGGTGCACCCCAAAAATGGCGAACCAGTAAGTCTTCAGGCTTCTATATTACTTTCAATCGATTCAGCGCTCCAGAAAACCTATAAAAATGCTTTGCAAATCAAAACTTTAGTGTATTTTCCGAATCTCGTATTTTTCAAAATTTGAAGTGCCACGCCCTAATTTTGGTGCACCAAAAATGGCGAACCACTAAGTCTTCAGGCTTCTATATTACTTTCAATCGATTCAGCGCTCCAGAAAACCAATAAAAATGCTTCGAAATCAAAACTTTAGTAAATTTTCCGAATAAAGTAATTTTGAAAGTTTTTTTAGTGAGATTTAGTGTTCCAAAAATGACGTACCACTACACTTACATACTTGTATAGAGCATTAGAGTGATCCAAACCAATAAAAATAAATAAAAATAGCCCAAACATAAATAATTACTAAAAAAAATTGACTTTGTAAAATTCGAAAATTTCAAAAAATTTGGTGCAGGAGACCAAATTTTGAGGTGGCACCCACATCGAAAAGTAGAAATCCAATTGCAACGTCGTTTTTTGCAAAAGATGCGGCATTAAATTTGGCTAATTCTCAATAAACATTGGGCCGGTACGTAATGTGGTTGCATAGTTACAGCAATTAAAAACTAAGAAGGGGCCGATTCGCCCCCCCCCCCCCCCCCCCCCCAGTGGTAATATGGTTAAGCTCAAAACACCATTTTATATTGATAAAGTCGGTTACGATATAATATTGGCTATTTCTGTTAGATAATTCCTTGTTGAGGGTTGTGACGCCATCTAGTGCCATTATACTGCATATCCGAGCTAATGTATTCGGCCTGTAAGCCTCAAGGAATCCGTGATGCCTTATTGGCTATGCTCCTTACTGATAAGCTGGTATATAAGTACGATTAGTTCTGTGGTTGATTCACTCTTTTTGTTATTGTTGGACAGAAGAAGTCGTATTGCCCATGCAGAGGCACTGATCCCCGGTCAAGTTTAATTGACTGGTGGTTATTACAGGCCTAAGGTCTAAACTTAAAGAGTTAATAATTGAATTATAATTATTTATCGTATATTGGATATTCTACTGGTAAATTCAATTTGTCTTTATTATTTGCTTAATATATCGCCGATATTACAGAATCAAGGAGGTTTTACACGCGCCACAACAGGTGGGTTGCTGTAACTAAGTATCAGTGATAATCTGGACAATTGTATCAGATTTGTGTGTTGTCATATCTCTGACTTACTAAATAATTAATATATGGCGATATTTCAGACCATTAATATAAGCAAAGCTCTTATTATTAATTACATCACGATTGAGAGTTGTCACAAATTGAATACTGTAGTGATATCAATATAATTAGACCCAAAGACTTGTCACTACTATACGTTTCCCCTAAAGGGAAACACAATCACCAGACTTGAGTCCTTACAGAATTAATTAGTCAGTCATTTGCTTGTTATACTGTGTTGTCACACCCTCCCGGTATCGTATCTCAGTTAAATACAATAGATAATCAAATACCGTACCGAACTAAATGAAATATAGAGCAAATCAATACATCGAAGGGAAAAAGGGTAAATAAACAGATACAGTGAGCGGCCCTCGGTGAGAGGTACACTAGCGCAACTCCGTTCATTGCATCAGACCGGACATTTTGCCTTCATTTTGCATGGTTTATTAAGTAATAGAAAGAGGTCACAATATATGAAAATTGAGAGTGAAAGAACATATTTTATCAAATGCTCTAACATCAGCCGACATTTCATTCATGCGATATGGTCCATTTAGCTGTGAACTTTCTTCGATTGAGCATTGGCTTGTACCTAACAGAGCCAATCAGCCAAATGATCGGAGTCCTACAAGGTGATAAATTATCGCCTCTCCTATTTAGCCTCTTCATCGCTGATCTCCCGGCTGCTATAGCCGTCACCGCAGTGTTTCTTCTATTGTACGCTGATGATTTGGTTATATATGGTAACTCACTAAGTTCAGTTCAGGAATCACTTATCAAATTAGAAGCTTTTTGTGCGCTTAATAGTCTAACATGAACCTAAAAAAGACAAAAGTATTAAAGTTCCGTCGACGAGGCCAACTCGCGCGCAATGATAAGCTGATCTATAATAATAAAGAACTTGAGTTTGTAAACAAGTTCTGTTATTTGGGTGTTGCCCTGACAACCAAAAACACTCCTTCTGGTCACTACTCACACCTTTACACCAAGGTTATCGCCTCCAGCCTGAGACTCGCCGCAACTGTCGACCTGCTAGCAATATCTTGGGAATCTGCACACAAGTTGTGGGAATGTGTAATCTTTCCAGCGTGCACTTACGGCTGTATTATCTTCGAACCCAACAAGAACAAACACACATCCCTCCCTCATGTCATTAAGACTCGTGGATTCTTCTTCAAACTGTGGTGCGGCATCAGCAAGTTTTCTTCCACCACACGGGTTCTAGAAGCTGTAGATAGACCATCTCAGGCCGCAATAGACCTGCGATACCTATCTAAGATGCGTCGTCGAGCAGCGGCTCAACTCATCTCTAATGGAATGCATCAAAGTTATGCTCATCCGGCTGCTGGCGCCCTACAGAGCCCTGCACTTGCAAACTATGCTTTCAATCAGCAAGTGACGTGTGGGGCGAGCCACGAAGTGAGTGAGCCTTAGCGTAGTGGTACCATTAATCAACCTGTCGTTCTGTCGTTCTGTCGTTCTGTCGTGTTCAATTTTAAACGTTAATAACTCGGCCAATCTTTGATGAAATCTATCCAAACTTGGTACACATGTTGTTTGGCAAAACTTTAGAAATTTTCCAAGTAGAATTTCCGTGTGGCCTTCGAGAAGCTAAGATAATAGCAGTTAATTAGTTAATTAAGTTGATTGCGGTGAAAACGCCATTTTCAACCTGCCTTTTAAAGGAAATTAATTGTTTTACAGTATAAGATTTAAATAATTATAATTAAAAATTATACAGATATAATCCCCATACGCCATTCTATTATAGTTTTTAATTAGTTTAAGTGATTTGCTTTAATAAATGTGTCTTTAATTGATCTAAACGTAATTAAACCGCACAATTATTGAGTACAAATTTAATCCTTCCCATTATTGGTCAAGTCTCTGATGGTGTGGAGCTACCTGCTGGGAGTTGTGGCTGTAGACTAACCTGAGAGGAATTGTAATAGAGGCAACCAGTATTGCTATTCCAGCCCAATCACTGAATTGTGTTTATTATAGGCTGGACGGGCCGCATAACCGTTCGACTATTACTACTATTGCTATCTCAGTTAAATGACAGATATAATAACATAAATACAATCCATGGCATGGCTGTTGTAGGCTTCTGAAATAGTTTATTCCACAATGTATATGTCTGGTTATTTTTTAATTGAATTTTTGCAAAGTAGTAAAATTAATGTTCTTAAAAATAATATTATTATTTTATATGTAACCTAGGAAATTAGCTACATTTTTTCGCTGCAGCTTTAAGAGTGTACATTGATTTAATATTATTTCAATACCCATATTACTACATCGGCATAAGATGCGTTGGCGTTGTATCACACATCTCCACATATCACACATCTCCACATAGATGTATCAACAGTTACTCGCACAGTTTCGAAACTTCGCATAGTTATAACTGTATAAAGATCGTCAGTCTGCGTTTAGGAAAAATATTTTATGACAAAACAGGACAAGCGACGAGCGCAACAAGGCATATAATGAAGACGAGTACTGCGTTGACTAAATTATTATATAAACCACCTGGCTTCACATATTGATCGCATCCCTAGTTATTATTATTATAAAGATCGTCCTAGCTTGCGTTTAAGAAATATATTTAAATACAAAACAGGACGAACGCAAAGAGGCTTATAATGAAAACGAGTACTGCGTTTATTATATTCCTATAAACCACCTGGCTTTGCATATTTAACGTGCGATTGGAAATAAGTTCGTGCTACCCTTCCGTGGGTGGTAGATGTCGCGGTTATGTATTGGTGGTTGGGAAGGGTGGGGGGGGGGGGGGGGGGGGGGGGGGAGATTAAAAGGGGTGAACACGTACTGTCCACCTTTCTTTGATTGATTGGTGGTGTGGGTAAATTTCTCAAAACCTGATTTTGTGATACAGTCGCTGCATTTTAATTTGTATATAATAACCAGGCCTCGTGCTGCGCGAAGTCCCCACGAACGTGTCACATATATATAGTTGCCCCGCAGTCAATGCCCAGGTTTTTCGCTCTAACATCCATCCACCTGGCTATTCATTTTTACACTATGTCAAATGCTCGTTTACTATTTATACATGTTCATATCATTCTGTTGTTATTCATTGCACCGTTGACTCTCCTTTGATCGCTCTCTCCTTAAACTCCGTTTTTAACAATGTATTTTTCTATCCCACTGATGTCGCCTTTTATCACTAATACTATCTTTATTTTATTAAGCAAGTTAAGAAAATGTAAATTTATGAGTTAAAATTGTGTAAATTTGTATTGGGTCTATGTAAATTTTACAATCCGTTGTATTAATAAAGATTACATTAAATAAAATTAATAATGAAAATATGAAAATATTTTTGGTGAACTTTCTTAAATTTTATTAATGTGGCCGTAATCCATATTAAATAAGTAGTGTAATATATTGTGATAAAATTTATAATCTGTCTTATTTATTATTTAATAACAACCAGTGTACCAAAAAAAATAGCCTTTCATATCAATTACACCATGACACGTACTATAGTGTCATTTTCTGATGACACGGACCCCCCCCCCCCCCCCCCCCCCAAATTGTTCTACAAATCTTTATCATATTGCTTGAAATTTGAAACACAACTGGTTCAACTCACCGTGGTTGTTACCATGAAACATTATAGAATGATAACTAACTGAAACTCGGAAATTCAATGCACATAGTGTATAGGACTAGCTAGTTTTGGTAAAAGAGAATAAAGTTTCCTGAGAATCATTAACCCTTTGCACACGGCAGACGGGCAGTGCCCGTCACTGGACCTCCGGCAAACGGGCGGTGCCCGTTGCAGGTTTATTGAAACGTTCTAGAGGGGAGCAGCAGCCGGATCTGAATTCATTGCAGTATATTATAGCCGGAACTCTCTTTAGACAATAATAACTTACCTAGGCGATCTCTCATTGGTCATTTTGTTCGTGGTATTGTTGTAATGGTCTCCTATATTACTAGTAGTAATATATATTAGTATTATTATAGTAAGCCCATTCATTACATTCACATATTGTGTATTACGAGAAGATATTTCATGGCAGCAAGCTATTGTATTTACACACCATAGTTGCACTTTCCCATGTCTGAATTTTATTGGTTTTTGATAATGGATGTTCTCAGATACTTTGTATTATTATTATTTTGTTTGTTACTGTATTAGTGATATTTATATTGATTAGTTCACAGTTGAAACCAGCCAGTTTCTGATCTGTTTGTACGTTTTATTTTATTTTATGAATGGATGGATTTATTTTGAAATATTATTTTCTATTTAATTTCTCTGAAACTTACTTGTCAGCTTGTCTATAATTTGTTATTTATTTAGGAATATAGGGTACATTTTATTTTATTTGATAAACCTACAGTATATGCAATGCGGAAGCAATGTCTATATTAGACAGATATGCAAAACGTCCACGTAGAATAGCTTTGCCAGTCAGACGATATGGCTTTGACAGTAGTACAGATGAAGACAACGACGAAGATGTATCATCAATCAGTTCTGCTTCTGAATCTTCAGCTGACGAAAGTGAAGCTGAAGGAGATCCCCTTCCCAGATCAACTCCATCCACTGCCCTCCCAGTACCGCTGCATCCAATATATCCAATCAATTCTGGTTGGGGTGTTGCGGTACCTGATACTGATAAACGAAAGTCAGACTTGCCATATTACAGAGGTCAATCCGACTACAAGCCTACCGGAATACAAGTTGCTGTTCCAGAATATGCAGCTGAATTTGCACTAAAAATTCTGGACGAAGAATTATTCTCGAAAATTGCTGAATGGACTAACAGTCGCGCAAAGAAACGGAATTACAGTGAATTGAATAGATTTGGAAAGCGTAAACACACTGTACAGTGGACTGATGTTACTTCTAATGATATCAAAAAGGTGTTTGCAATGCACTAGGGTTTCGGAATCACGTTATCAGTGTGGCAGTTGTCCTGACAAACCTACATTACATATGGGTGCTTGTTTCGAGAATTACCAAAAGTACCTTTAGGATTGTTTTATAATAAAATGGACTATTCTGTATAATATCTATATATCGTATTGTTTATACGTTTGAATAGTGATAAACCATCTGTTAAATATACAAATATGACATATCATTGATTTTTATACAATTAAAATAAAAAATAAATTTCGAAAATGAAAAAAAAAATATAAAATGAAAATTTAAAAAAAATTTTTTTATAAAATAAATATAAACTCATTAATTAGTAAATTAGTTAATGATATAGTTAAAATTGATAAATTATAAATAATTTATTACATTATTATAGTTCATTTTAATAATACAGTGTAATAATTTGATTTCTAACACGTTCTAAATTATAGCTCATTTTTATAAAATCTGCCGGATTTGAGATCAATGAAAGTTTATTAAGCCGTGTGCAAAGGGTTAAAATGCTAAATACTGTTGATATAACGAATTCATATGATTTTAATACAAACCTTGTTTATTTCTAAAAAGATGTTCCAGAACGAAAATATTTATTCTAGAACATTATTTTTTATAAACAAATAGCTAACATGTTCTAGAACATTAAAAAAAAAGAAATTATCAAAAACTTATTAGAATAAAAAATTTGGTGGGAGGTGTACGCATACTGAACCAGTACCGCTAGTTTTTGCTAATTTTATTGTTAATGTCATAGAACAAGTGTTGGTTATCAGTTTTGAAAAATATTTTTGTTCTAGAACACATTTTATTTGAAAAAAATACCATACTACCGTCAGAAGGTCAAATATTTGTTATAGAAAAAAACCTCATGATAAAAGCCTTTTTATATGAAAAATTTTTACAATGCAACTGTAATTAATGATGTAATACAGATACATCAGAGATTGTTCAGAAATGGAAAAAATGGGGAACCACGTCATGGGAGGTTGAAACCAACGCTATTCGTACATGTCGGCCTATGAGGCCTCATCAGTAGTGCTAACCAGTTCAGCCACTTGCTTCAGACACTTACTCTCCCATCTAATCAACTTATATTGAACAAACAGTCTTGAGGTCGGATCTGATAGGAGAATAATTGCCAGGGGCAAGTGGCTGAACTGGCTAGCGCTACTGATGAGGCCTGATAGGCCGAAACGTATAGCGCTGATTCAACCCCCGGTGATGTGCTTCCTCATTTTTTCCATTTCCGAACAAAACCTTAATATTACATCATAACTCAGATAGACCATATTCGGTCTCGTAGAAGACTGCACTGGATTACTCTTTGTCCCTTATCCCTCTTCGCCATATTGTGGCAAAGGTAAGACTTAGTCTCCATGCGAACAAAACTAAGAAATCTGCCTTGCTAACGCATGATGTTACTTGTTACTAATGAGATGATGAATACTAACGGATGACTCAAATGAACCCAGAGCAATAACGATCCAAACAGGCACCCTAAAACACCATAGACTGTAACACCATAGAAAAACCTCTGGGATGAGGAAAAGAGAAACCGGGTGAGGGGTGTTTTGGGTCCGTTAGGATCCAAAGTATAGCCTCGAAAAATAATACAATCCAAAAAATTGTAACCGAAAGTAGTACAGAAAATGCAGTATTTTAGTCGTTTCGTTATGCTAAAATACTCTTAAAAATATACAAAGTCTATCGAAAAATAGGAGATGGTTCACGTCGTAATAAACTTAGTGCAGCTTCACACTATTGGAAATCTGGCAATAGTACAAACACCAGCCGTAATCTGACAGAGTCAAAACAAAACCCGGGAAGATTACTGCTACTTTGTCCTCACAAAAACCGTTGATCCTGGGACGAACGGAGTAGCCAGCGGGCAGAATGCGCTAGCGCTCCAGTACTGGTCGGCCAAAGCTCAGTTCAGTGGGAGCCTTACCCACACATGCAAACACTAGGTCCCCTTACAGGATCAAAGTAATTGCACAGCGTAGGTCCGAAACCAAGAAGCAGAGCCTAGATTAGCTGCCGATGATGCCATCTACTAAGGCCTGTGGTTACTGACTGTTTAATTCACCAAATTAAGCCCTTTTAAACCCGGTATCTGGGGTCAATGTGAAGTTGACCCCTAATTATCACCTATTCAGAATCTGTCTTTCTTGTGCAATAATTACGTTAAACACATGTAAAAGATAGTTGATATTGATTCGTTACAGACTGACCAATAAACGTTCATTGTCACTATCTCATATAGTTTATTGTATACAGAAATATTCCCTGTTATTGACTGTGTAAGGGTTAATACAAGCAGAAGGAAGGGATAGGTTTGTATAGGATAGCTCCAATGGGAGGGAAGGGAGGTATTTGTATAGGAAGCTCCCTTACTGGACAGTGATAGCTTGCAGAGAGGTTGGTAATATTGCAATTATAGGTGAATGGAAAGGTGACCGGATTGGGGAAGCCGTGATATTGGGTGTAGATGACAATGGGGTATTGCGGTTAGGGAAGGGGAAGGGAATAATTATGTTGTGATTATTGCATTTCTAAATTACAGTAGAATCATGAGGGAGCGTGTTTTTGTATTCTTGCCTACGGAGGAGCGAAAAATCGATTATAATAAATATAAAGTGAATATATATGCTTTGAAACATCTTCAAAATCCTCTAAAAGTTACGTTGTCTGCACCAACCGGAGAGCTCAAGGCGCTCATTGCTTTAATTTGAGATTATGTCTGGTGGAGGATTTGGACACTGGAGCATACAAAAACAACATTTCCAGTGTTCTTAAAGGTTTCCCATGCCAAGTATTGCATAACACATTATTGTACCCTCAACCACATGATCTATGGCGGATAAGTTGAAGTGGTTTGTAGATCTATCGATCTGTTGGTATAGGAAGGAGTGTCCTTTTGGATACATTAACACAGACTGAGCAATCAATATAGTGTGTTGAGACTGATTAGATACTGCGTATTGATATTACCTACATGCCCATTTTATGTGCAATAATAGATGGAAGTTAGATCAATACAGTAAGGAGGGACAATGAACTCAAATAAGGGCAAATTTACAGCTCTGGATTGCCTTGAATTAGTACAGAGATGAATAATGTGCTAACGGTAGATTAACCAGATGTTGGTGTTATTGGTGTATTTATGATATTTGATATTGTTGTTTGGTGTAGACTTCATTCTTGAGAGTAGTTCTACATCAACTGTCACCTTCTCTAAGCTATCGGTGTATTTGACTTATTTAGGAGTTATTGGTTAGTACGTTGTCCTCGAGGTGTATTGGTGAGGTACATAGATGACTAGTCGTTATCAGAAATCAACCACCGTACAAAACCATTGTTTGCTTGTGACTCTACCTCTGTGGTCGGGAGGTCGATATTCAACTAGAGAGAACACTCAGGAATCAATTAGTACGATTTCGAACTCTCAACACCTGACGAAATCTACTAACAGATAACCTTCGCAGATACGGGGGCACTTTCAACATTTTTCACTAACTCACCAAACAATTATTGATGAAGAAACAAATGAATAAAAGATGAAAAAAAGATGAAGAAAATAGATTGGCAGATTTACCGATGGCTTGGTAAAAAGATTAAAATTGTTGAAGCTTACCTTCAATGTGACTAAGTTTGTTTTTAAACCTTCACGCCGATTAGTGACCTGATTTCGACAAACTGACAGTTAGCCAGTTGCTCTTCAGAGTCGAACCCTCTATAAATTGAAGTGCAGTAGCTGTGACGCATGGGCGAGTCAAAACGCCATTACAAGCTGTGAGCACCTGGGTGCTCTCCTCAAACTGGAAAAGGTTTAAGTTGCCTGGCCCTTTCAGCAGTACGGGATCGCGCTATGGAAGTAGACCACAAGATTTCCCTAGCTGAATTTAGTTGGATTGGGTCTGCAGCTTCCAACTCGACCTCTAGCTAAAAGGTAGTATTTTAATTAACAAAGACAAACCTTCCCTCAACATTCATGAGTCCTCTATTAAATTACATGACTTCTAAAATACTGATTGACTTTACTGTATGTTTAATTGAAGTTTTTTTGTTGTGTTTTAATAATATTTCTTATTATTAGTGTACTACTGTACAGTATCGTAGCCTAATATGTTAACCTTACTGGTACCATATCTTGTACTGTATATTATTCTGATATCTGCATTTTTTAGATCTTATTATCAGTGTATTTTGTTTAGCTTTACTTGCTCAATTTGATTATCTTGTGGCTGATGATGTTTGATGTATACATACGAAAGGTTCCGCGCAATTATAATTTGCTAAAATTAATTGATTCTTATTGTTTATATGCTTTTGCTTTTTGAAACAGGACTTAGGATGATCCTAATTATCAATTCTAAATATAATATTTAATTATTATTGTGATATTCCAGGGGGGGAGGGGGGGGGGAGAGAGAGAGAGGGCGTCTAGAATTTTGTGACATTTCGTTGATTAAGCAGTGACGTCATTATATAAACGGACCCTAAGAATATTGTTTACAATTACCTCACAAAACAATGTTTAGGCTCAATCGATTATGTGTGTACAGTATGCGAGAGGGTCATAACTACAGTATGTTTGGAGTTTTTCCATAGCAACTAGGTGTAACTAGCTAGCTGTATAAAATAGCATTATAATTCTACCTAATACCAAATCATGCACCACCACCAAATCATGCATACTTAGTTCATTTGCCAGGTTTCATTGCTGATATAAAACATTCAGAAAGAATGACTGCTCTAACCATTTCTCCGTCTTTCTCTACAACAATACAATGTTTACAGTATTCATTCAATATCCATTCACGAATCGATTCATCAATTAAAGAAATATTGAATTGGAGATGGAAGCTAATGAGTTTGTTTAGCTTCGGACGAGGTAACAATGACAACTGGTGAACTACTGTGCAGACCCCGCTAACCGCTATCCCATTGGTTGATAAGAGGTCGAGAATATTAGAAGAGCTGAGATCCCGGTTAGGTGTAGGCGGTCTACTGCTCCAAGTTACATCATATTTATTATAAACTGCGTTCCAAATCTTTATACATATATTAGTAGATTCATCTCCATGGTGATACATTAATAATTTTCCTCCGGGTTTTAACATTGAGTAAGCTTTGTTCAGACAACCACTCACATCGTCGATATAATACAAGGTATGTAAAAATAAAACAGCATCGAAGCGTATCTCATTCCACTCAGATGACAATTTAAATCCTGAAGAAAAGATATTCTGATCTATGAAGAATTTCTCAACGTATTTTTCCCAAATTCCAATTTCAGCTTTTAATTCGTTTACGTATTCTGCGTTGGGTTCTATCATATATAAATTCCTGACTGATACATTCTTCACTATCGTCTTCTCTCTGCAACCCTTTCCTGCTCCAACAGACAATATATCCAACCCGTGGTCTCTCAACTTCTCAAGCTTTTTCAATTCTTTTAACAGGGACTTACTGATTACCTCGCTGTTATTATCGCTAACAACTTTGTCATCGTCGTCTAGATTACTCTCAACGACGGTCTTTTCGTGACATTCATTAAACACCTCAAAGAATTCGCTGTATTCGGCGTCAGTTAACGGTGAAACGTTCAAGTGGTTCATAATCACTAATAAAATTATTTTACCAGTAAATATTCTGGCGAGTAAATATTAATTTAGGTAGTGGAATCAAATTACAAATGTCGTGTATGGAAAAATGTGATTGTAACTTAGATGGCAGGCTATTTTGGAAAACTTTCTACATGTATGGCAGGTGGGGCCTTTGACGAAATAAAACTATTACTAAGGAAGTGTACTATAAAAAATAAACGAATACTACAGAGAGTTTTACACACAGTTATAATAATATAGTACAAATACTATACACACATAATTGTATTTGCTGTTAATTAAAATATTGAGTCTGAGTGCAGTATGCAGTAGTCAAACAGGTGATGAGTAATATTATAATAAGTACAATATTTGTAGTCTATCTATAATAAATAAATTATGTTATAACATGTGTGTATGTTTTAATAACGAAACTGTGTTAATTCATTTATTTGGCCAGAGTAAATTATAATTTGTTTAATGTGACGTTAAAAACTTTAAATGCATTTTACTGGTCTTTATTATTTCTGGATTTTGGGATTTTCGAAATTTTTCAAAATGCTACTCCTCCGCCATTTCTCAATGGATTTTGATTCTGTTTTTTTGTTCTGCTCATAAACTCAACAAGAATATAAATCTTTGACATAATTTCGAAATTCGACTTTGTTCTCATTTTATAACCAAAAATGTACTCATATGTACGAAAAAAGTCAATTTTCTAAATTTTGAATTACGAAAACTGCCCTAAAATTTTATTTTTGTGAATTTCTATCAATGAGTTTTGTGGAAATATACCTCATGAATGTTCTCAGCAAGTTTCAGCAATTTCCACCAAAGATTGAATGAGGAGTAGTGTTTTAGACGACTACCAATGAAAATTGACTTATTTTATTGCCTTTTACTCCATATATAGTTTTGCTAGCATCAAGTTAAGTTTTTATAGTGAATATGAAGCTTTTTGAAACCCTTCCAGAATTGGTATACACCCCCCCCCCCCCCTTAAGATCAGAGAATGCCTTCTACTAGTCCACCCTATTCTAGTTGAAATGTAACGCACTAACATCAGCCGATTAGTCTTCAGTTCTTGTGGTGCACACAAGAACTGAAGACTAATCGGCTGATGCCCGTTTCGGAGAAAAGGGCATTCTCTCTTATTTTGGGTCATGAAAATATTATTCAACCGAATTATGCTGGATCGCCTCAGGGTTATCCTGATGAAAGACTCTTACGTGAGAATCAGAAAGGGTTTCGAAAAGCTGGAAGTATGTTTGAGTCCATTCCGGCAGTTAGAAGGATTATTGAACTGTCTGCAAAAAACACAGATATTGGTCTGTCATATTTGTGGATTTCTTCATGGCCTGTTACACGCCCACGCATGTTGCAAATTATTCGGGCATATGGGATTGCCAATGAGATCATTAATGCAGTCAGGTCAGTTTAACGGTTCCACAACCTTCGTATCCACTAATGGAGACACGGACCATTCGAGGTTCTCTGGGATGTCCTTCAAGGAGACATATTATCCCCCTTTATCTTCATTACTGAGGTGGACTACTCCATATTCGTATTCATAACGCTGATGTGGAAGAAATATCTCCACCATAAGATTGCCGCAGTCGTAGGTTCACAGCCAAAGATCTAACCGATGATGAACCTGTCAGAAACATTGGATGGAGCCCCGAAGCTGTTACTAAGAGAAGGTTGCATCCAGTGTTTTTCTTTCGGAGGTCTGGTGAAGATCGTCGAATTCGCAAAGGGAAGCCTGGACCGCCATCCAACTGAATGTGGAAGAGCTGTGATACCTAATTATCTTTTAAGGTATACCTTTCCCGTGCAGCAGTGGGGCCTGTTGGAGC
The DNA here is from genome assembly GCA_032718475.1 of Nemertoderma westbladi. Classification (NCBI taxonomy): domain Eukaryota; kingdom Metazoa; phylum Xenacoelomorpha; order Nemertodermatida; family Nemertodermatidae; genus Nemertoderma; species Nemertoderma westbladi. The sequence continues at coordinate 8,280 of JAUCBJ010000035.1, read as the reverse complement.
ATGCTTGGATCTAACAGCTGAAGATACCCTGTCTCTGGATGGTACATAACAGGATTCTGCGCATGGTGCACAACATTGCCTATGAGGCACACCTATGCAATGAGGTATAATACAACTATGGCAACAACTCAATACCAAGAGCCAGCTGTAAGCGGATTCAATTCCCTACATTGCCCACCCAAAATGGGACCAGTGGCATTTTACCGATATAGTTGGCGATGCGAGATTACCAATAATAATCTCGCCTCATAACCAACTGGGGGGGGGGGGGGGATACACGCCCTAAGCCACAGAGAGAGGTGAGAGGTCTAACCACCTCAGTGGGACAAACCGGCTAGTGAGACTAGCAGCAGGGAGTAACACCTACAGGGAGTGGCGAAGTGACAATTAGTATATAAGCCAATAGCGGGCAGGGAAGCACATGGGGAAGGACAGGAGGGCATCCATTGGGTACCAAAGGCCACAGTAGCATAGAGGTGAAACCAATATGTATCAATCATATATTTACTCTAGTTACTGATTTACCGGCCAGTTGATTATCACACAGTTGCAGACCGGCATAGTTTTGACCGTCATTTCATATGTGCTGCTGTCGTCATTTATGCTATACGGATTATTGTTACTATACCTGTATACATCTGACTGTGCTATTATTTCTGAGGTTATTAACACGGAGAAACAAACTCTGTTATTTTTCCCAAACGGCCTTCGGCCCAAGATATCAGCCCAGCAGCCCAGCAACCAAGTGACGCGTACAACCTTACCCGGTCGGGATCTCAGAACTCGATCCCGTCACACCAGCAGCACCCTGCAGAGACGGTGCCGTTTCAGGGGCGTTGTTTCCGCCGGCAGGATGACGAACCTCTACACAACCTTGTTGTGGCGGCCTGCTGCTGGTGAGAATAGGCGTGGTGGACAGCCAATGACTTTCCTCAAACGCCTACCAAAGAGCACTGGACTTATTAAGAACAGTGATGAACTACTGTAGGAAAGTAACCACGTCATAGAAAGGTTCTGTATGTAGAAAGTTATTTATAAATACCTCAACATTCAACAACCAAAAATGTTAACAATTATTAATTATTATTATGGATTTAGTTAGAATAATATATAATGTAAATAATATCATAACTACAATATCATTTATCCTGTACTAATATACCAAATCGATTAATTCTAACCCATATGGCTTTTATGGTAGGCTATATTTCTAGCGGAGTAGGCCTATGTTGATAAGCTATGCCAATTTCCGTTTATGAAATTTATTGCTTGCGTATAAAATGTAGCCATGGAATGTGCATTATTAGGAACCTCTATTCTATAGTAAAAAAACAGTATATCATTCGGGGGATGGAATTTATAGGTCATCTAATTAATTGTATAAAGATTAGCAAACAATACTGATAAAACCCATAAATAAAACTTGGATATAAAATGTAAATTCGGATGCAAAAGATCACTTTCTGAGCTACGAAAGGAAAATTGGATACAACTTGTGTGGATACGAGCGGTCCGTTTACCTTACAAAATTCAAAATACGAATGTGCGAAGTTAAGAACAGTCGGGGGGGAAGTGTCCGGGGGGGGGGAGTGTCTGGGGGGGAAGTGTCCGGGGGGGAGGTGTCCGGGGGGGAAGTGTCCTACTTGAGCGGGGGGAACTGTCCGGGGGGGAAGTGTCCGGGGGGGAAGTGTCTGGGGGGGAAGTGTCCGGGGGGGGAGTGTCCGGGGGGAGAAGTGTCCTACTTGAACGGGGGGGAACTGTCCGGGGGGAAACTGTCCGGGGAGTAAGTGTCCGGGGGGGGGGGGGGGGAGTGTCCGCACACCGATCTGGTTGGTCCACGAAAACACTGCGGTTTTATTAGTAAAACGTTATAGGCCTCGCGGCTTGCTTCAGTAGCCTACTTTCTGACTTTCAGATTAAAGTTAAATACAATTACTGTACAGTTAGCAGTTTTAGTCCTACTTAATATGCCTACAGCAAATGCAAATGCAAATGCACACACTGTGACAAGCTATAAATTAAAAAAATTGTTAACGGCCCGCACCACAGCACAATGTCAAACACAATTAATTAATACATTGCTGCATTGTACAGTAGTAGCCATATGGATTAGGGGTCATCGAACCTTGAATTGAACTCCATCTGACCTTATTGAAAGGAATGACCGTAATCGTATTGGTGGTGGTGTAGCCATCTATATTTCCAAAAAGCTAAACTACTCCGGGTGCCACGTTACAAAATACAAACTTGAATGCTGAACAATTGGAAATAGTTGTCTGTGAAATACATCTCCCACATACAAGCCCTATCTTCATTGGATCATTATACAGTAAAATCCCAATGCAAATTAGGCAAACTCCATTCTTCACCATAATTGGAGATTATCTGGGAAATCTCCCCAGATACAAGAAAGTAGACCTGTTAGGGGACACAAACTCAGACTCAACAAATGCTAATGGACATGGACATCAATCCAAGAACATCTCAACGATACACTATCTTAACAGTTTCTGCAACTCCATGAGGCTAGAACAAGTCATCAAACAACCGACTAGAGTCACTTCAACAACATCATCCACTCTATATCATACATTTGTCTTAAGTAGACAATTTATATCTAATTCTGGAGTCATGCGATCTGGCTTAAGTGATCATTATATGGTTTTCATTTCCCGCAAGCAGTCAAAGTTAAAAAAAAAAACAAGACCACACGTACCGCCTCTGTCGCTCATTTAAAAGGAAAGCGTTGGTAATAAACTCCAAACTAACAATCTCATTATCGACCTAGCGAATGAATCTGATGTAGAAAAACATGCAGCAGGGCTAACCAAGGAACTAGCTAAATCATTAAATGAGAGTGCACCCAAACGACCTGTCAGAATTCGCTCTGACTCACAGCCATGGATAAATTCGGATATACTGTAGTATAGCCAAGAAAAACAATGCCTTACATAATTTCCATAAGAACCGCACACTTGCTAATGAGCAATATTATAAGGATCTTATGAATGCAAATAAGTCTGTAATTACAACTGCTAAATCGCAATACATAAAAAATAAACTGACGCTATATCGGAATGATCCGAAAAAGCTGTGGAAAGAACTAAAACTACTTGGGGCTCCCACGAAAAGAACAGAGTCTGCTGCAATCAAATGTCTTAGATCAGCTGATGGAACTATTATCACCGAGCCAGCCGCTATTGCCGTGGAATTCAATGCCTTCTTCACAACCATTGCCGCGGTGCTAGTCAACAAACTACCGCCTGCCACAGGGATATATAACATTGATGCAATTGAAAGATTCTACAACAACAAATTTAATAGAATTCAAAACTTAATAGAAACAGCTTTACGTTACAAAAGATAGATGTATCAACTATAACTAAAGTTTTAAAGAATGGCATAGATGATTTACCACCATGTTACATAAAAGACATGGCCATGGAAATCGCTGAACCACTAACACACCTACTCAATACTTATATCGCAACATCAACATATCCATCTGCATTCAAATTAGCAAAGACAATCCCTAAGTTACAAAAAAGATGCTAAACTGGAACGTGGGAACTACAGGTACAGACCAGTGTCACTGCTTCCAATTTTGGCGAAAAAATGCAAATGTACATACTGTGACTCGTAATAAATTATAAAAAAGGGGTGAACTGTCAGTTCCTTTCAAATTTCAATAAAATGCTATGAAATTTAGTATGATGATAGATGGACACCTTTTCTCACTGCTGACCGATTTTTCAATTTTTCAGTTATGTATATTTAGCAATGTTTAACCACATCTGTAGACTTTATTTTTCGTCTTTGGAATGTAATCTGGATATCATTAGAACCTCCATCTGCAGATTCCGAATCAGAAAACCGTTTTAAATTTAACCTAAAAATTGCAAAGATATATCAAAATACTAATGTGCAAAATGTTGAGACGTAAATCGCTATAATTCTAATGTGTTTTTGCCTTTATTCTAGAATATTAATTATTATTTCGCTGGGCGTTTAAAAGCGAGTTGTTTAGTGTTTAGCTGAGCGTAACAAACGTTCGAATTATATCGATTTACGTGTCAAAATGTATACCTTTGGATTTTGATAACATCTCCGGAAGTTATTGGTGAAATTTAAAACGGTTTTCTGATTAATGCAGATTAAGGCGATTCTAATGAAATCTAGATTTCATTCCAAAGACGAAAAATAAAGCCGATGGAGGCTAAATATTGAGAAATAGACGTTAACGGCTTGTTGTATCGAAATAGCTCATAAATTGAAAAATCTGGCCAGGCCGGCAGTAAGAAACATTGTTGAACTACTATCCATGACCTACTATATACATATATACACCATGTCCCAGAATATAGTGTCGTAATTCAGTGACGCCCCCCCCCCCCCCCTCCCCCCCTAATTTTTTTACAAATCGTAATGAGATTGCATGAAATTTGAAACAGAGATAGTTTCACCTCCCGACCACTGACTGGGTGAGCCAGAATTTTTATTTTTGCTTTCAATCTTTAGCTACAAGCGTTTAAAAAAAGTGTCTCCAGCGATATTACACCAGTTACACCGCAGTTATTCTTAAACCTTATAGTGATTTGTTGGTACTGACTGATAGAAGTCTGACCGCGCAAGGATTACAAATATGTAACACAATTTGAATTTCGTTGAAAAATAGCTGAGATATGAGCGTTCAAATGTTGCATGGTTTTGCACCGGCGCGAGGCTATTTTATTCTATTTAATAAATACATCATAATCTGGAATATTTTGTTTATTCAAATACGTAGCTGGGCAACAATGCATTACATCTTTAATCATACTAATGGATATTACCCCACAAAGGCATTTCTTATTGTGAAGAACTCAAAGCGCGAAGAGGCCAACGCGATTTTCTCTGGCCTCCCTGTTGAAGTGGTCGATGGTCATCGAGTCCTGGGGTCCGTAATAGGGTCCACATCCTACTGTGCTGGGTATCTGGAGAAGCGAGTTGATGTCATCTGTCGCCAACTAAAACACCTCAACGATTTCGCAGTGACTGCTCCCCACCCCGCGTACGGATGCCTGGTCCGTGGCTTACAGCCGAAGGTAAACTTCTTGGCTCGCACCACACCGGGTTAGTCGGTCACTTGGATCGAGTTGAGGAAACACTCTCCAGCACAGTCATCCCGACACTCACTGGCAGATACCCACCCGGCCTTTCGGAACGACAGCTGCTGGCACTCCCTGTGAGGGATGGGGGGCTAGCTATAAATCAACCTCAGGATGAGGTGGAAAGCTATGAGAAGTCGTTGCGACTCTGCGAGCCCCTACGGTGTTCGGACCCAGCCGCTCGTACAACACAGCAGACCATCCTGCGTGAGATCCGCAAGGAGCAGGATGAGGCTGTGAAGACTCGATGTGCGGCGGTTGATGCTCAACTGTCCGGAGACGCCCTCTACCATCGGACACTGGCGAAGGAGCGTGGAGCGTCAGCATGGCTCTCGGCCCTACCCATTTCCAGATACAACTTTTCCCTACACAAATCCGCTTTCCGGGATGCGTTGTGTCTGCGATTTGGGTGGGAGCCCCCGAGGCTGCCCGCCAACTGCTCCTGCAGTGCTGTATTCACCATCTTCCACTCCCTTCACTGCCCTATGGGAGCCTACCCGATCCTGCGGCACAATGAGGTCCGCGATTTCCTCGCCGAGCTCCTCAGCGAGGTCGCACACGACGTTGAGGTGGAACCCCATCTCCAGCCGATCGAGGGCGAGTCTTTCCGCCTGAGATCTGCTACGGTAGACCCGGAGGCCCGTCTGGACGTTGCGGCGAGTGGGCTGTGGGGTGGGCGCTTCGAGCGGGTGTATATCGACGTCAAGGTATTCAACCCTCTGTGCTCCTCCAATCCTCGCTCCATGGATGCTGCTTACAGCAAACATGAACGAGAGAAACGGAGGAAGTACGAGGAGAGAATCAATGACATCGAGCACGCCGGCTTCTCGCCTTTTGTAATTGCTACAACTGGTGGGGCCAGCCGTTCAGCCCACGCGCTCCTCACACGCATTGCGCTCCTACTGTCGGCGAAACGGGATGCTCCCTACTCGCAGACTCTCTCCCTCATCAGGACTCGGTTGAGTTTCGCCCTCCTCCATTCCTCCATCATGTGCCTCTGGGGCGCACGGAAGCCGAAGGCTAGGCTGGCAACGAGACAGACGATGCGGGAGACCGGCGTGAGCGCGGCTGTAGCCGAGGCTGGGATTGCATTAAATAGTTTCAACTATAATTATTAATTACCTACAATTTGTTGACATTAATTAATTCATTATGCTGCTTGTTTGTTAATGTTTATTTTATTTGTAATGGAAATAAAGAAATTGTTCTTACGAAAAAAAAAAAAAAAAAAAAAAAAAAAAAAAAAAAATTTAATCATACTATTACGTAGCTATTCATACATTTAAAAAATGTTCCAGAATATGGTTTATTTATTAAATAGAATAAAATAGCCTCGCGTCGTTGCAAAACCATGCAACATTTGAACGCTCATATCTCAGCTATTTTTCAACGAAATTTAAATTGTGTTACATATTTGGAATCCTTGCAGGGCCAGCTTTCCATTGGCACCAACAAACAGCTATAAGGTAGAAGAACAAATGCGGTGTAACAGGTGTAATATCGCTGGAGACACTTTTTTTAAACGCTTGTAGCTAAAGATTGAAAGCAAAAATAAAATTCTGGCTCACCCAGTCAGTGGTCGGGAGGTGAAACTATCTCTGTTTCAAATTTCATGCAATCTCATTACGATTTGTAAACAAATTAGGGGGGGGGGGGGTGTAGGCGTGTCACTGAATTACGACACTATATTCTGGGACATGGTGTATACGACCGTGAAAGCTGCATTCTACCTACTAAATTTAGTAGGCACACGTTTTGAAAATAATTTTTCATATATTTGAAGGATTTTATAATAAAAGTCTTCTAGAACATTTTTTTATGATTCATTTCAATAGTAAGTATTTAATATTGGACTCAATATTATACAATTTATAAATATTTTAAAATATTATATTTTTTAATTTATACATATTATACAATTTATATTGTTATATCATTGGACTCAAAAGAAAATTACAATAGTGCCAAAAATTGGGGATAAAGTCTTGAGCAATGCGAGTCAATAAACTTTTGAGAAGGAATTAATATCTATAAAAAAGTTGCACGAGCATAAAATCTAAAATGGTGAAAGAAAAATATGAAAATGCAACTAGAATATTTTGATCAGATGATGAAGAAAACTTTTAAAATGTTACTTAATGGACCATTTCGACGATATTGGGCAGAACTTTACAATATTTAGAGTTATAATCCTGTAACTTGATCTTTTATTTAACATTAACTTTATATTTATAATAATACTTAACGAATAATAACAAAAAAAATAGTAAGTATTATAATTTTGAAACAATTTATTTTACTAGCTATTTTTACATTATTATTGGTAATTGCCAGTTCCACTTCGTTGGGCATATTGTGTCTTAATTCAGTGACTTGGCCACCAATTATTATTCTACAAATCATAATGTCATTGCATGAAATTTGAAATAGATATTGTTTTACCTCCCTCATCCATACTGGGTGCGTCAGAATATTTATTTTCGCTTGCAATCCTTAACTACAAGCGTTTGAAAAGTAATTAAATAGCCTCAAGACGATGCTAAAACTTGCCACTTCCGAATGCTAATATTCCACTCAATTTCGTTAAGATTCAGAGGGGGGTGGGGTTGCACTGAGTTAAGACGTAAAAAATAAATTGTATTTTTGATATTATTTTTTGTTATTTATGCTAGCTAGGCTTTCCAAGTTGTACAGTATATATTGCTATTGCAAATGAAATTAGCTAAATTGAGATTTTTGGTCAACAAATCGAGCAGTTGCTGATCTTGCGGAAGATTGATGACTGGTAGATTACAAACAGTTTGTTCGCGCTTTCAGACCTTTGGCAGTTTAATCCGCCAAATTAAGATGTCTTCTAGATATTAAATCGCTTTTTAGCCTATGACAAGTATTTGATTCACTACACTAGTCGAAACCAATCTGTGCGCGATCATTCACCCGCTGGATATTCCCGGGAGATTGGGTTCGACGGTTTAATTTTATTGCTATGTAAGCCTAATGTATTATTCGACTGACAGTATTATATAATCTCTGACAATATTATTCACCTTCGGGAATATTAACAGTTCCTTTAGGACGTGGCGCTTTATTTATATAAACAGAGTTATGACTTAAACTATTCACAACGATATGG
>JAUCBJ010000034.1:0-18484 GCA_032718475.1 Nemertoderma westbladi | reverse complement strand
ATTGTTTTGTTTTGGCTATAATTTGGAATTTAAGTATCTAAGATGCTACTCTACATGATAGGTCAGAAAAATTGTATTTTTCGCTATTTAATATTAGTTAACAATAGTTAAAAATAAAAAAACTTGGTTGCGCCCAAAACCCTAAGGCTATTACAGTTTTGAATCATCACATGAAAGTTTTTTTTATATGATAGATCAACGATGGGGCAACAATAACTATCAGGCGAAATTTTGTGAAATTAATTCTGCACCACTAGGTGGCGCGGTGAATTTATGCTATTTTTTTAGGTTTTTATAAATAGTATTAAATTTTATTAACAAAATATTTCATGAAGTTGTCTGAGACTTTTATGCAGGGTGGCTATGTAGACACCCACAGAAATTTTCACACTAATTGCTCAAAATTTTTAGAAGTAGTAGGGTTTTGAAGTTGACAATTTCATAAAAAAAATATTTGGAGATAATCGACCTTTCATTATACATAGTACTGTAATAGTAATTTCAATAAGTCTCCCTAAATGGAAATTGTTATAACTTGAAAACTAAAAGAGCTATTAAATAGCGGTTTTCAGATGTAGAAACACAATTTCATCGTGCATTATAATAGATCATAAAAAATAATTACGTCATATTTCCCCCCCCCCCCCCCCCCCTTAATTACTGTATATACGTTTAGAGGTGTGAGAGTGTTTGGAGAGGTGGTAATGTGGTGTTGTTATTTGATCTCGGCCCCTGAAGTAGGTCTACATGATGGGACTAATTCCGGTAATCTTGTGTAGTTTTTTTCGTTTTTTTTTTTTCGTTTTCATTTCTTGATTGCATCACCTTGGTAGTTTGTAGGGATAAATAGAGTGCTGAACTGTGCTTTCTTCTTCTATAGATTGAATAGAAAACTCAGACCTATCTATGGTTGTCAATTGCCGCATGTTGTGGCAACGTTTCGTATAAAACACTTTCTTTATTCATTTCAGTTTCGTTAGTCGAATCACTAAGATGTTACTCGGGGCGTGTGAAATGTACAAAATGCGATGTTGACCAGTGTTGGGAGGATTACAAAAAGGCGATTAAGGACAAGAAACTTACGACTGTCGAATGCAAATCCAATATAAAGCATTGCTATGTATGTATAACTCGAATAATTATTTATATTTGAAATTAAAAAAATTACGTAACTCAGTATACTTCGTACAGTATACTTCGTATGTCAGGATCCACAGTACAAATGTGGAACTTGCATGGAGAGTGAGAATCCAGTACCGTCTATAGAATACAACATAAAAGTTAGTTAGGCCTGTTACCTGTAGAAGAAACACAGATCAGACCACTAAGTACTGTACTTAATACTGCACTAAGTATGTACTAAGTAATAATCCACAATTATATGTTTACTGTACTGTTGCAAAGATAGGCCTACTGTACAGTGTAGGCCTATACAACACAGCTACAGTACATGTATGTTGAAACGTAATATTAATCGAACCATAAAACATTGTACAGCCTACATAATGGGGGCTGATTGTTTATGTAAATAATAAGAGTCCCAGAGCTGTAGGCCTACATCATACCAGGCGATTTATTGTACAAGACATATTGGAAACGAAAAAAAAATCATGAAAAAAAACGAGATAAAATGTGAAAAATTAACAACAACATAGGGGCCTATGCGTGTAAGCATAAAAATAAAATAATATATATAAGCAGTTCAAATATCCTATTGTAACACATAACTACTGTACACCAGAATTATATTATTTTATAATTGGTGTTACAGTAGTACAGTAGGGTTGAGCACAGTAGTGGCAGCAGATTATGGTATTGACAGATGGGAGGCCATGAGGAGTTAAATTGCGGACATACAAGGTATCAGGGTATTTCCAGGTCTAACCTCAACTTCAAACCCGGAGGTCACCAGTTCGATCCCACCTGGACGTCGTTGGCGACTTTGGAAAGCTGTGCCCAAAAAATTATAATAAACCTACGTAGCAGATAATATTAATAGTTTAGGAACATTTCCCACAATATCGCAACACTTTTCTTATACAAAATCAGATGTTTTTATATATTTGGAATCCTTACATAGGCCCCTAGTCGTCTTTAAGAATAGCTCAGCCACTGTGACCGGTGCCATATTCGTTTGCCGTACACGGTTTTAAACGATTATATAGCTACAAATAGAAAGCGACAATAAAAATTGTCTCAGCCACTAAGAAAGAAATCTGGTGTTCAAACTATCTCAGTTTTAGATAAATATGATGCATAATAGCGAATATTATCATAAGTCATTACGAGTAATCGCAATGATCGCTAGTACAGTTGTATTACTAAAGTCTGAATATGAATAACACATACGTGCACATGCAGTGCAGGTTAGTACTGTCATACATGTGGTAAGCCTACAGGTACATAACAATAACCACAGTAATTGAGTTCTGTAAAACATACAGTACTGTAAACATTATATATCTCCCCCTCCCAAACAAGAGTCACATGATAACATATGAGTTTACAGTTGTTTCGATATAGTTCTAGAGAGTTTTCGCTGAGTCATTTATTGAGTGATTTATTTCACCCTCTTTAAGTTTACTTCGCTGGCGTGTGAAAACTCGTGACAAACCATGACTACCTCTGACAACATTAAGAGAAGTCTCATAATCCCGAAGACGAGTATTAGGCTGGCACTTCCGATTTGATTGGCGTGGCAATGACATCGTAGCCGTAGGTGACGTAATATCAACGTTTGGTGGTCGACTGCTAGTGGTACTTACGGTACGGCCCGTTTTGTGAGGGGACACTTTTAGTGGTAGCGGTGCCGGTGGGGTAATGACAATATCTGAGGTAGGTCTTGAGATCTCCTCTGGGAGAGTTATTGTGCTTGATGGATTCTTTGGAATTGAATGGGGATCAATGAATGTATGATCACTGGTTTGATAACCAGGAATAGGTGGTTTGAGTGGTTGATTGCCCCTATTAGGTGGTTGATCATTGGTTTGATCACCTGGTTTAGGTGGTTGATCATTGATTTGATTATCTGGTTTAGGTGGTTCGATTTTTGGATCGGTGGTTTGGCTTTCTGTATTGGTTGGTTGTATCGTTTTTCTTGCATGATTCTCAGGCAATAAAGTTTTGGGAACTGGTATGCTATTTGATATCAGCTTTGTATCATTCGTTGGAAAGGGCGTGAATTTACGAAGAAATTTACGACTTTGGAGTGACATTCTACCAGATCCATCTATGCGAACATTGTATTGGTCGAATTGCTTTACTTCTACTACCAATGCTGTTCTATCCCATTTCTTGGGGTGATTACCAACTTGGTTTTGAACATAGACATGGTCACCAACTTTTAATGGTGGAAGTCGATGTGTATGTTCTTCTAGTCGTTCATGTGCTATGTTATGGCGTTTACAAAGAGCTTCCTCGCGACATATTAGAGTATCTTGCCATTCTTTGCATGGCTTATATTTCGATGGAAGAACGGGTGTGAAGTCCCGAATTTGTCGCCCAAATATCGCTACTGCTGGTGATATCTTCGTGTCTTGGTCTGGTGTGTTTCGATATTGGAGTAGTGCTCGAAGGAAGTTATCTGTATTAAGGTTTCCATTGGGTCCTATATTGTCAGTTAAGAGACGCCTCATTGTTTTGACACCAATTTCAGCCCTCGTATTGGAATGGGGAAATGCAACTGAAGACAATCGGTGCTGTATTCCCCAGTTTTTCATAAATTTTAAAGTTTCAGCAGATTGGAACTCAGGTCCTCCATCTGTTGCTGCCTCCTCTGGGATTCCAAATGTGGCACAATGTTGCTTTAGTTCTCCGACTAGTTGTTTCGCACCTTCTCCTGGGGCTGCTTTACTAATTTGGGGCCATCCAGAGTATCGATCAATAATGATGAGATAGTTTGATACCTCGATATGAGCATAGTCAGCGCAGATGCATTGAAATGGGTATTCTGGGTAAACCATCGGCATTGGTGGTTGATTGGGTTGTGACGGGGCCATTTGATTACATGCAGTAGCACGTGACACCATTGATGTTACACCTTGATGTGCTGAATGTAGAGCTTCTAAAACCTCAGTTCTTAGCAATGGTGGTATGACTACTCTGTTGTTGTAGATAATGACACTATCGTCAACGGTCGAGAGATTCTCGCGGTAGGGAAAGTATTCCAATAAATGTGCTGGTACACAATGTCGGTTATCAGGGAAGCCACATTGGATTATCTTCAACAGGTCCAACATTACATCATCACTCATAGTGGCTTCACGGACACGATTCCATGTAACAGATTTAAGAGTACCTAACGAGTACAATGAACAAACAGCACTCGTCATTGTGGATAATTCAGTTTCATAACAATCATCATCATTAGCAACTTCAGCTACTATGGGATTAATCGTATCAGATGATGGTAACTCACCTGATGGATACCGGGATGCCGCATCAGGACCACGTATAGTCTTACCAGGTAGATATATAATGGTAAATTTATACCCCAATGTTTTTTCTTTTAGTGCCAATAAGCGGGGATTGCTTATATCTTCCATATTTTTATCACCAAGGATCTTCAGCAATGGCTTATGATCTGTAGCTACTATCAGGTGTGAGATACCCAGAGTAAAGTATCGGGTCTTATTCAACCCTTTAACTACTGCCAACACTTCTCCTTCTACTGGAGAATAGTTAGATTCAGCTGGGCTATTGAATTTGCTACAGTCTGCAAATACTAGTTTCCAACCATTGGAGCAACAGTCAGGTGATGTCGTTAGGCATGTACAGTGTTTCTGGGTAAGGAAGAATCCTGTGCCAATTTTACACCAATCTGTTGTAAGACAAGTCTTTCTAGTCGGGTCAAATATTCTGACACCTTCTTCTACTGCTTTCACGATTGTCTGTTTGGATTCATCAAAAAGCATTTGTAGTTGGTTATCCCAGTAGAATTTTACTCCAGTTTGCAGCAGTTCGCGAAATGGCAGCATTTTATCAGTCATGGAAAGCGCATATGATACCTGATTAACAAGTCCAAACCAAGAGCGTATACCCGTGATATTTGTTGGTGTGGGAAAGTCTAGAATGGCTTGCAGATATTTCTTGCTTGGTTTTACACTATCATCTGTTATGACAAAGCCTGCAAACTCAACTTCACTCTTTGCGAATTGGAATTTGTTTGGATTTAGTATAATGCCATTATCTGCACAATGACATAGAAACTCACACGTTTGTTGGAAACTTTGCTTTATATCGTTCGACCAAAGTAATACATCGTCGACGCATTTCGTTTTGTTGCTTATATCAGTAATAATTTCGTCATACTTGCGTGTATAGCCATCACCAGCGGCTATGAAGCCTTGAGGGGTGGTTCGATACTGGTAACGCCCCCAAGGGGTGATAAATGTTGTGAAATATCTATCTTCTGGCTTGATAGCAACACTATGATAGCCATTCCATGCATCACACACTGTCTTCTTAGTATGATGTGGTACAGACATGGCTTGATGAAACAGCGATGGTGTATGGTGAGTTTGGCGAACTGAGGCTGCATTTAGGTTTTGTAAATCAACTGTTCTCCTTGGCATACCATCCTTTTTGGCTACAGTTACCATCCGACTGCACCAGGATGTAGGAGTCCCCCAAGGGACTGGCTCAATGACACCCAAACGAACATCCCTATCAAGTCCTTCCTTGACAGCCTTCTGTCAGTGGATAGGAACAGGTATCGGTGTGTGAATAGCGTGCGGTTTTGCATTTACATCAATCATTAGACTGAGTGGTGGTCCTGATATAGTAGGCCAGGCCTGATGCTCACATATGTTAAAGGTGCTTGATGCATAGTAGTTCAACAACCATTTCTCTATGGCATCTCTATTCTCCGGTATCAGGGGTAAGGGTGGCGTTGAGGGTGAAATTGGTGGTGCGGATCGTCTAAGACAGCCACATGGGGCAATTGCACTATTGCTATCATTGTTGAAGCATTGATTAGTTATTGAATTTATTTGGGGGAAATCAGTCGATATAATTCCTAGACATTCACAAGCTTTTCGGCTAAGGAAAAATTGGTCGCAGTTGCCCTGAATATATACAAGTAGTTTAGTGCTCCTAGAAACTCCTTGCTTTGTCTGACAATTGACTTTTAAAAATAACCCACCATAAATCTTTAATTTTGTTCCATTGGCTGCTACCAAAGACTGTGTCACAAGGATCAAATCCGATTTTGTTAGACCAAGAGATTTAACTAGACGCATACCAGCCACCGCGGATTGGGCCCCAGTATCAGCTATTGCATGACAGGTTATGCATCTTGGTTTACCTGTTAGTGGAATATTTAAGTATGCGTATGCATCCTTACATATATCGACAGATACATTAATTGTGGGGTTATCTGGTGAATGTTGGCTCACCCAACCTAAGATGTCATTGTATTCTTTATGTGACATCGCAATTCCATGTATAGATTCTTCACTTTCATTATTGAGTATTACCATCTTAGTAGATTCTAGGTGGACTCCACCTATAAAGCTAGCATTGGGTATATCCTGTGAGTATGCTGTATCATAATCATCACTAGATGTGTTACTATCACTTTCATCTTCTGCAATAATGGCATTAGCTGGTGATTTTTTCTTAATCTTGGGGCGACCCTGACATACTGAGTCATAATGTCCAATCTGACCACATTTTCGACATCCTACCAGGAAGGCAGGGCAGTGTTTACGTCGACTTTCGATGGTCCCATTGGATCCATGTCCATGTTTTCCACACCACCCACATGGAGAATCATTTGTCACCTTCTCATCAGTGTGTTTAGTCTTTGGTTTGGAGAATCTCTTATCACGTTTATATTGCGATATTTTACATATTCCATCAGAGTTTGAGAGTGCCATCTGTGATCTTTTTCCAGCTTCTTTTGCTTCAATGAATTTAATAACCTCTTCAAGGTTCATGGTTTGATTTCGATCACCTAGCAAATCTTGTCGAATATCCTGGTCACCTAGCCCTTTGCAGATCTGATCTTTTATTTCGTCATTAGCATATGAGATATCTATATCACAACCCATACATTTCACAGAATATTGGCAAACTGCAGCTTGGCCCTTGACACATGCTGCAAACGTCCGGATACCTTCGTTATGGTCCTGAAGCATTCCTCTTAGCAGCATTCGACTAACAATGACATTTTCATCACGAACGGCTAGGCGTTTAATCTCATTCAGGAGATCGTTTTCGTTTAAGTTGTCCAGTCCAATGCCAACATTTCGATGCAAATCTAGAAGTAAATCATCTTGGCAGCATTCCAGCAGTTGACCACTAATCGCAGCTGGAGTTAGGGCAGTCAATCGTTTATATCGTTCCCACCGGGTAACAAAATAGTTCCATTTCTCTAATGTATTTCCACTCTCCAAGATCGGTCGTTTGACCTTTTCAGCTTTTGGACCACCCATTGCAGCTTGTTGCCCTACAGTAGCAGCTGCACCGTGAACATTAGTTTGATGCATTGTAAGTATTTGTATAGCTACCTCAGCAGCAACATCTTCTGTCATATAGGGGCATGGTTGGCCCCCTTGTAAAGCAGTGCAGTGTAATTGAACCATAATTAATGAAAATTAGCCTAGCAGCCTAGGGCTTAATTGTAAATAATTGGCGCTTTGGTCAGCATACTATTACAGCAGTAGGCCTAGTACCATAACGTTTTCCGGTAATCGGCGTACCGGTAATACGTTCCGATAAACAGTGTACCGGTAGTGTTCTAGTAATGCGGGCAGTGCCTCCCGATAATCGGCGTACCGGTAATGCGTAGGCGACTTTGCAATGATGGATTACTGGTAATCGGTGTACCGGTAATGCGTAGGCGACTTTGCAATGATGGATTACTGGTAATCGGTGTACCAGTATATTTCCTTTACTTCTGATAGTCGGCGCATCAGTATATATCATCACAGTGCACAGTTCAGCAATTTAATAACAACAGCGATCATAGATAAATATGATGCATAATAGCGAATATTATCATAAGTCATTACGAGTAATCGCAATGATCGCTAGTACAGTTGTATTACTAAAGTCTGAATATGAATAACACATACGTGCACATGCAGTGCAGGTTAGTACTGTCATACATGTGGTAAGCCTACAGGTACATAACAATAACCACAGTAATTGAGTTCTGTAAAACATACAGTACTGTAAACATTATCTAAGTTTCAAATTTCATGAATATAACATGTTTTCGGAAAGGTAATGAATGCCACGGTCACCGGATGCATTTCAAATACGTTTCATAAAATATTTCCGCATTAATATTTTGTAACTACTATGCGGCATTTTAGCAGTATTAAGCCATCCATAATTGCATTTCCAGGCGGGTATACAAACAACTGCACCAGGCTCGGATTTCAAAACATGGAGTGACGGTATAATCGCTGGATGTCCACAGGGTCACGACAATCCATGGGATATTAATGACAACAGCAACGTGATTGACGCGTGCACCGCAGATGGGAACTATTTCCACCGATACGATCCACATGCGGATCTGTCCGAGGCATCCAGTGACGAGGTTAGTATGAAAGACATGTACATCCGTCTGTATTGTAATTACTGTACTCGACAATGAAATTCCTCCTTGATGAAAAAAGTTTTGAAATTTTTGTGAATGAGTCAATAATGGCGACTTGAATATGCGAAGCTCTCTTTGACGAAAATTATTGTTATTTTATTGGTGTGTGTCAAAAAAAACTATTTTGAATATGAAAAATATAAAGGCTATTGGACAATGGACATGGTGTTTTTTATTAGAAACTTTAGCAAAGAGAAAATCTGAATGAGTGCGTGAGTCACTCATTAGAACAACTGCTTCTAAATGAATGTTTTCCTTTTTATAAAGAACAAATTCGAATTGAATTATTTTCCTTTTAGATCGCAGAAATAGCTGAAAATTTTGCAGGAGGAGATAAAAAGGATGACCCTGACGCTACTTGTATAGAATACGTTAAGGACAACATCTACGCTATATATCATGACATACTTCATGTGCCAGGATATGTCTGTTGCAGTGGAAATCTTTGTAACAACGGCGTAGAAGGATTGGTTGGAAGTATCTTTCTTGTAGTCTCTGCTACTGTACTAGTTATGATATAAAACTATAACATCATTGTGTTAAAAGAAGCACGTTTCAGCGTTGTGACCCAATTGTATTTATGCACCGAAGGAGCGTGGCGAATGGGGTTTACATTAATAAACGAGGCTCTTTAACGGTTTTCTTACAATGGTGTACAGTAAGTTGTTACATTATGTAAACTTATCGCGTTCATATTGACACTTATTTAATAACTTTATTAGTGTAAAGTTGTAATATTGATGAAATCCATACGCGATAATTAGTTAATAATTAATAAATAAAACTTACTACAGTACAACAACTCTATGGTAAACAATTTTACATTTATCTTCTACACTATATATCATCAATGCAATCGTCAACACTATATAATAGAACAAAAAAATTGTGAAGTAATAAACAAGACATGTTCAGTGATTATGTGCGGTAATTTATAATTTTAGATTAGATTATCATACCAGTAGTACTTGCTTTATTACGAATTATTTCGTTTATTTGTAGACTTGCTAAGTTGTAGTTATTTAGGTACCGGTACCGCAGTGAATATTTATATTTAGAAAATACCTTTTCTAAAGTGATGAACCAACATCCATGGAAGAAAATGCTCTTTTTTCCCTACAAAATGAAACAACTGATACAAAGTCAACTTATGTCCTAAAAATCGCAACGTTCCTATACCGTGGGGGGGAGAGTACTTTTACTGATGTACACCTGTTAACTGTATCATCATTCAACGAGGGTAGTCCGTTACATTTCTTGTATTTAAATATCTTATTACTGTACTAGATGGTGGTACTAGCGCACCGCGAAAGAAGCTCTCTAGCTATAGACGACTGTTTAACTGTCCACGTCTTCGTTCAAGTTACACTCAAAATAATATATACAGTACATCAATAATGTATATCACATAAATGACCTTTATTATGTTCTCTAAGAGTTAATGAACAGAAGGCGGCACATAATTATTGACCTTTCAATAAGTTTACACGATTAGAAGACCGTTAGGACTTCTTACTGTAAAAGTATTCACTATCTATGTATGTATGTATGTATATCGGGTGAACTCCTCGGAAGCTATAGCTCGTCCGTCAATGAAAGTTATATCAATCGACGCAGCTCAACCCCAGGATTTAGAAAAAAAGTTTTGAAAAAATTAAAGTGTGTTTTTTTATTTTGAAAAATAGCCCCATAACACGAAAATTGCCATAGACTTAATGATAGAAACACCAGATGCTGATGGTGCTCATGAGGGACTAGTAAGCTACTACTATTATTTGATTGAATGGATAGGCCCAAACTGGAGAGAAGTATATTACAGTACTTGCCAAGTTTATTACTATATTACTCTATCCCGGACAAGTAATTAAAAAATATCTGATAGATTGTTAATGTATTAACCCGCCAGCTGAATAGCTCTTCCCAGTGTACCAACTAATAGTATATTATTGTAGTATAGTAGACCTACATATGTTATTGTAGTAGTCTGTAATGTATTATCCCGCCAGCTGAAGGGCTATTCCAAGTGTGCCAACTAATAGTATATTATTGTAGTATAGTAGGCTTATACATGATTTTGTAGCTCTAGCCAATCAGAGAGCTAAATGCCACAACACGTTTTTTTCCTTCATGTCCAAAAATCCGCGAAAAAATTGAGACAGGAAAGAAACCAAGAGCTTCTTAATTAGCGGCTTTGTGTGCTGTGTGGAATTAGTCTTTCTGCAGAAAGCCTAGACTTTCTGTAAAATTTTCAGAAAGCCTATGCTTTTTGCGAAAAGCCTAGGCTTTCTGAATAATTCTATGCTTTATGCAGAAAGACTCGGTATCAGTTTTATCAGGCTTTGTGTAAACTAAATCCATTATACTGTATTCTTATGTTATTGTAAAACAGATAATAACGAAATATACAGAAATAGGCACAGTGATCTTGCGCATTATTGAAAATATATTTGGAAATAACATCCGACTGCGCTTCCATATCAATAGCGTCAATCTAATAAACAGTCTGCTGACCTAATAATTAACAAACTTACATTCCTTAATCCGATGTGACATACTGTACGATAACGACGCCATGCCCTGTTACACAATTATCTCCTGGTAGTACCGGCCTGCTACCGGTAATTCGAACATGTCAATGCAAACGAACCGATAGCTCGACAGAACCTATGACATTACTATCTTGGGCTACTGTAGTATATTAAGTAAAATTGATGATCTGTTCAACATCTTAGAATTTCTTTAGAAGATAATAATCCGACGAATCGGATTTCCAACATGGGCTTTAATTGGCCCGAATACCAGGAATAAGGTGAAGAATACCAGGATTTTACTCTTAGTATACACTTTAGTCTTACTCGTACTGTAGTTAGTTCCATTCCTACTAAAGCACTATTTGTGTCCTTCAGGCGAGTCATCCTGATACTGAATGGTCCAGAACGCAACAGGCTAAACAACGTGCCACACCAAATCCCCAAAAGGTCCGCTTCATCCTAAAAATGAAATGAATTTTGGTTAAAATTATAATTGTAATGATGCAATAACAATATTAAAATATAAATTATTATTTTATGTTTGTTTATTTAATTGAGTTTTGGTTGTTGGCTTTTAAGACACTTTACTTGTCTTAAATGCCGAATTACTAAATTTGAATTTCCCACTTTGAAAAATGTCCACTCTCTAACCGAAAGGCATAGGAATTAGAATACTGTCTGACTGTAGGGTGTATGCGTTGCTAACTGCTTGTGTGAGATAACTAACTAATGTCAGATCATTTATTGATCCTCTTTTTAGATCCGCGTAGCGAGACCTCTAGTATTCACTCCGTTGTTGGTGTTGTTGTTCTTGTTGTTAATTTCCAGATAGGTTTTGGTATCATCAGTTCATCACAGTTCATGCGTTAGTAGATGCGGACCTTTACGCGATTTCGCGCTTGTTTTATATAAGAACCACTAAAATTTTGCCGATCCTCAATTCTTAAAAATTTCGTAACAGTCAGCCTCAAGTACAGTATTCTTAAAAAAGTTATTAAGTAAAATAGTGAATATCTTTCAGTTTCTAGTTTATACTGGGGGATATTTATATATCAACTGCTTCTTTAGGACGATTTTCCTTTTGTATTGGCGTTAGACGTCTGTTTCTGTGAGCTTTTTAATGTTTACTTTAATTATTATAGTCTTAAAAACTGTTTCGTTCTAAAAAAGAGTGTAACTGAGTTGTAATAATATTTGTATTAATATATAAATACCTACTTTGTTTTGTAATATAAGCAATGTTTAATTAATACAGTATTATTAATTAATATATAAATTGGCTTTTTAATATTAATTTATTAATAGTTGACAAATAATTTGCTTTATAGCCATAGAATTGGTAAGGATACTGGTGCTACGAATATGTTGAAAGATCATTGTAATGAACTGTTTAATTGTGTAAAAGACGATACCAATAGTTCATATGTCAATCAAATTGTAGAGGGTGCTATAAATATTGAAATAAATCGTGTTACATTTAAAAATGTTTTAGATTCATTGCTCGACATTTCAACTGGCAAAGCTACTGGACCGGATGGTTTGACGGCTGAGCATCTAATTAATCTATGGATGTGGTTTCAACCTTGTTTGTGCAATTACATTGTTGGTCAATGCAATACTGGTAAATGGTTATATGCCCGCTGATATGATGCACTCTACCACTAGAGACGGGCCTAGCGGCCCGTGAAGCAAGTCGTAGGAGACAGTACGAGTCAAGTAAAAGCTTTTTGTTCTGTCTGATAATCAATTAGTGTGAGGGTAGTCCCGGTGGTGTACGAAAATTTTTCTAGACAACTTCAAACTATAATTATTATGTTGTAATCATCTAATGAATTATAAAAGCTGTTGTGATTATAGAAGATAGATTATAGCAGTTAGCGAAATGATTATTTTATTCTATCGGATAGAGTAGTCAGAGTCTCAGAGAGGAGTCGAGGTGTCAATTGATTAATAACAATAACAGCAGTTGTCATGAATTCAATACAATCGCGCACAAGAAGTGATAAGACAAATTCGTTCTTATTTTTGTAATAAATAAAACAAGTTGAGATGTTTCAATGTAAACCGCGATTAACAATTTACACTGTTCAATGTAAACCACGATATTAATTAAATATAACAATTATATTATTATTATAACAGATTTTTATATTTCAAACAATAATGTTAGCCTTATGGAGAATCATTTTGAGGCTGAGTAAATATCCAGCCCTATAAGCATACAGCCTCCACAGTATTAATGTTGGCACAAAGATTTCAAAATAAAACAATAATTCGATGAGAGCATAGTACACGTTCGTGGGGACTTCGCGCAGCACGTAGTCGGCAAGCCTTGGCATACGGTTCATATAGAGCAAATGGGGCATGTCTAGTTTGGACCCCATATCCCATGCTATAAATGTATTCATTCGATATACAATCATATGTTAATCCGCTAGGTGGTGTCAAATTGTTATTCTGCAATTTCGTACTTACCAGTGCAGCACTGTACAGCAGTACCGTACCGGTAGGCCTATGTCATTACTTCTGAGTCTCTAGCGGATCCCCAATTAAATGTCTTAACTTTTCAATTTCGTAAAAGATAGACATCATGATTCTCTACAGGCCACCAAAATTTCAGCTCAGGAAAATGAGGCCTTCCCGAGAAATTTAACATTTTCTAAAAACCACATAATCTGTCGTAGCTGACGTCAGACTGCATGATTTTTCACCAAACTTTACAAACTTTCTAAACTTTCTCTCTACTACTTACCTACTAAGTTTGGTTCAATTCCGAACGAACGATGCCGAGAAATTCGCGTTCAAACATTTACCAGACAGACGGACGGACAGACAGACAGACGGACAGACAGACGGACATGCCCCATTTGCCCTATATGAACCGTATGCAAAGGCTCGCCGACTACGTGTCTCGCCCCACAATACACTGTGTAGCCAACACACTGTTTAACTAACAGTCATTTAGCTTGCACGCCAATTAATTAACATAGCAAGGATGCATTGGGAAGAGTTATTCAGCTGAAACTGTAATAGCCAGTTAAACAAATTAATGTTTGCTTACTGTCTGGGTTGTATAGTAGAGTGATAATAAAACTTGGCAGAGAAAGTACTTCTTTGTTAGTTGGCCTTCCTATTGAATGCATTACCAGGCCATCTCTATGCATTTTTCATGAGTGCCAGCTGGTGTTTTATCATTGCGCCTATGGCAATTTTAGTGTTTTGGGGCTATTTTTCGAAATAAAACAAGTTGAGATGTTTCAATTTAAACCGCGATTTCACAAGTACCCTTAGAAATCCATTTTCATGGTCCATGCAAAATTTCATCAAAATCGTTAGAGCCGTTTTTGCTCTAGGTCAGTAGCCAGTAGCCAGTAGCCAGTAGTCAGTAGCCAGTAGCCAGTAGCCAGTAGTCAGTAGTCAGTAGTCAGTAGCTTTTTTTTCTTACAGTAATCAAGTCTAACGACTTGCTAACTAGTGACGGGCCTAGCGGCCCGATAAGGAACCGACTTTTTATTTCAAATAAAAGAGACGAGAATTATTATAGAACTAATAATTATGTAAAAATACAATCATATTTCATACAATAATTATTAATAAATTCGATCTATTATTAGTTACTCAATTCTAGAACAAAATCGACCTGCAACTAGTGAAGACCTCGTTTTGGAATTTCGAAACCACGCTGGTGCGATGCGCGATATCGTGTTTAGTTAATAAATTGAAAACTCCATCAATTCATGTGCAACCAGTAATAAGAAATCGCGATAAATGTAATTAAATAAAAATTATTCTAGAAAAATTTTCCTCAAAAAGTATGAAGTCTTGGCGTTGGTGACGCGAAACTAGGCTAGTGAGATTCAGGATATTGCGTTTAATATAAAAATCGAAAACGCTATCGAATTCCGTAAAGGCGTTAATAAAATACTGAGACTTTTTTGAAATTTGTAAAATTCTAGAACTGGAAAAAATTATTTTTTGAACGGCGCTGTTTGGGGTTTGGAAACATGGATAGGCTGAAAGAGGACATCTAATTAAGTTGAAAAATGAAAACCCCATCGAATTTGGACAAAGCGTTCCGGAGTTATAGCGGATCAAAAAAATTGACCCCCCCCCCAGTCGCCAAAAATTTACAGTAATTTAAAATTTTGCAAAAAAAAATTTTTGCGTTATTTTTGATGGCGAATCGATTGGCAGTACTGGCTACGAAAAATTTTTTTTTGAAATTTTTGGTCAGAAAAAAAACATGGAAAAAGTATATTTTTAAAAAGATTTGATGTCTTTGCCTATGGTCAGAGAATGATCCAACTCTGTAACTTGGCAATCGCTCAAATCCATTCAGCTGAATGGCACAGTAGAGTAAACTAAAGTAAATTCCCTATACAATGTTCTGAAGGGGAGACTGACAGAGAGTAATCCAACAATAAAACATTTTGCAATAATGTTGGCATTAATGTAGCCAACTCAATGTGTACGTAACAGTCATTCAGCTTACATTAGCAGAGTGAGATATTCCCATAGATTGCATTGGGAAGAGTAATTCAGCTGAGGCGATATTAGATTTCAAACTAAACCAACCAGTTAATAATGTTTGCTTTGACAGAGAGTGGTGGCCTATACAAACAGTATGGGTGTACTGAGTATAATAATCTTGGCAACCTCATCGATTTATTACTAAGCCTTCTGTAGAAATGCATTACATAAGCCATTTTTCATCACGACACCAGCTGTCATGGGTGTTATTTTACCATTGCGCCTATGGCGTTTTTTCGTTTATGTCTATTTTTCGAGCCCACGGCTCATGGACGAAATAGCGGAACATACCAGGGACCTTAGAATCGCGGTATCCAGCCGCTGTGAAAATTTCATCAAAATCGTTAGAGTAGTTTTGGCTGTAGATTAGTCAGTCAGTCAGCCAGCCAGCCAGCCAGCCAGTCTCGAGCAATTCTTACAGTAATGAACCTCTCGGTTCCTAACTAGTGACGGGCCTAGCGGCCCGATAAGGAACCGACTTTTTATTTTAAATGAAAGAGACAACGAGAATTAGTATAGAACTAATAATTATGTAAAAATACAATCATATTTCATAAAATAATTATTAATAAATTCGATCTATTAATAGTTGCTCAATTCTAGAACAAAATCGACCTGCAACTAGTGAAGACCTCGTTTTGGAATTTCGAAACCACACTGGTGCGATGCGCGATATCGTGTTTAGTTAATAAATTGAAAACTCCATCAATTCATGTGCAACCAGTAATAAGAAATCGCTATAAATGTAATTAAATACAAATTATTCTAGAAAAATTTTCCTCAAAAAGTATGAAGTCTTGGCATTGGTGACGCGAAACTAGGCTAGTGAGATTCAGGATATTGCGTTTAATATAAAAATCGAAACCGCTATCGAATTCCGTAAAGGCGTTAATAAAATACTGCAACTTTTTTGAAATTTGTAAAATTCTAGAACTAGAAAAATATAATCTTTGAACGGCGCTGTTTGGGGTTTCGAAACATGGATAGGCTGAAAGAGGACATCGAATTAAGTTGAAAAATGAAAACCCCATCGAATTTGGACAAAGAGTTCCGGAGTTATAGCGGATCGAAAAAAATTTACCCCCCCCAGTCGCCAAAAATTTACAGTAATTTAAAATTTTGCAAAAAAAATTTTTTGCGTTATTTTTGATGGCGAATCGATTGGCAGTACTGGCTACGAAAAATTTTTTTTTGAAATTTTTGGTCAGAAAAAAAAACATGGAAAAAGTATATTTTTAAAAATATTTGATGTCTTTGCCTATGGTCAGGGAATGATCCAACTCTGTACTTGGCAATCGCTCAAATCCATTCAGCTGAATGGCACAGTAGAGTAAACTAAAGTAAATTCCCTATACAATGTTCTGAAGGGGAGACTGACAGAGAGTAATCCAACAATAAAACATGTTGCAATAATGTTGGCATTAATGTAGCCAACTCACTGTGTACTTAAGTCATTCTGTAAAAGCCTTTGCTGAATTGCCCCGTTATTTTTATTATCTTTTACATTAAAATACTCTGTAGTTGATTTAATAAGTGTAAGAGACCGTATTATTGCTGTATCTGTGTTTTTAGAGGATCTAAGACCTATTTCCTCCGTATGTGTACTGTGAAAGGCATATTTTATGATTCTATGGCAATTCGTGACGCAAAAGGGTGATAGCTACTCTTGAACAGTAGTTACTATGACTACGGTTAACAGCTGACATTCATAAGTGTTGATTTCCTTTGTTCTACGGCGTCTCTCAGCTCAGTCAGCCAATGAGAGCGTTTTTGTGGCTCCTTGTACAGAGAATTTCCGAGAAATGACGCAATGCCTATGTGCAGTGTTTACATTCAGTCTTGAGCCAAAGAAAGAACGGCTTGGAAGTATTTTTGTGCTGTACTGCTTTTTAGTCGTACACTAGTAGGTTTAATTATAAAGGGCATATATCCTTTAACGGACCTGCATGCCTATATCTCATTGCTGACATACCGGTACTGACTTGTTGTTTGATACTGCTATTTGCTGTCAGTTCTTCATAATATGGTTGATGAATAATTATATTTGGAATAACGATAAATAACCCCGTCCGATGTGGTATTTAGTCCACGCGTCCCCGCCGTGTATAAGAGTGAAATAAAGATAACTGAGTTCTGAAGTTCGGTGTATAATAGGAGGTTATAGGATATAGATATATTGTGAATGTGTACGGCAGGCGGGATACGGTAACTAAAGTCCCGTGATCCCCTAACTAAACTAATTGGCTGTACCCTACGCTAGCACTGCTGCACTGAGATAACTGAATCACTGATTAATAGGTTATTGGTTATATTGCACGGTGGCCTTACTGCTACTCAATCGATGCCATTCCCCCCCTCTGATTGGTTAATACCCTTGTTGGCGCCCCGTGGAGTATTCCCGTTCACTCCACCTGTTCTCTCTGGGTTAGGGGTTTGGCCCCTGACCCTCTATTGTGTGCTTCCTTCCCACTCTTATTGGGATGGCACGAGTTGGTTAATTGCCCAATCTCGTGGCTCCCAATATTGCTTATCGGCTTATAACTTTATGGGGTGTTGGCGGGATTGAATAAGCTAACACTCCCCCCCATGCTATCTTCCCGGTAAGAAGATAGCATCAACCAAAAAAGTGCGCTACAATCCCGCTGGATCCCGATCTAGTATCGGGTGTGGGGTGGAATTCTTTTCTCTCGGGGCCGGGCTTTCCAGGCCGCCCCCTATGGGTATGATAACGCTACCCTGTGTGCCTGGCGTCTCATGTCGGGCCGATCGCGCTCACCTCCCACGCAACTTTTGTTTCCCCAACATTTTCGCC
>JAUCBJ010000031.1:0-27592 GCA_032718475.1 Nemertoderma westbladi | reverse complement strand
TTTTTATTTGAATTTTTTAAAATTTTTGAAAAGTTTAAAAAAAAAACACTTTTACTCCTAAATTTCACGATATATGGAATATTGATGTATATTATATTAATATTTTACATGAAAAAAATTCTCTACCTGAAATTCTGTTTTATTTGCACTCGATGTGTCAGCCTGACCTAATAAAATCAAAAATCAATTTTCGGGGTTTCGGGGGTTTCAATTTTTATTTAAATATTTATTTATTAATATTTATTTATTAAAATTTCGGTCATTATCCAGCTTTTTTTCATTCAATAGATACATACAACACTCTGAATATATTTTCAGAAGACAACAAATCTTTTAAAATAGCGAAATTATAATCAATTATACAACAATGGCGATATTATATTAATGGCGATTATGGAAAACAGCAGATACTATAAAATGTATTACAAAAGAAAGGACTACCCGTAGATGCTTTACACATCCTATAAATGTCGAGAATTATAAGTTTGGACAGCGAAGGCTAATCGTTTCCCATAATCAGGATGGTCTAAAGATTTTACTTTGAAGTTTTCCCATACGAGTGAAAAATCGTGGTGTACTGACTCACTTGCTTGCTCGCTCCAGCAACCAAGTCCCTTGTTCTTCAGCGAACAAAACTCCTCAATATGATAAAATACAGCATGTATTTTCGGAGTAACTGAAATACCCAACTGCATGTAACGGCATTTGAAGTCAGCAATGTAAGTCTTGTATTTTGGATCTATATGGTTTCCATAGCAACTAGTGACAACGTTATTAAAACTCCTCAAAGTGTCTACAAAATTGATCGTGTCTTTCGGGGCTAATGACTCCAGTTTGTCCAAATTTTTTAAAAGATGACGAGAGCTGTTTCCAGAAAAGCTACCACCATGGAAAGCTTCACGCTCAACGTGGCACTCTTTGAGCCACTGGTCACATTCTGGCCATTTCTTTTGTAGTGCACAATATATAGTGTTAACGGGGCCAATAAGAAGATGCAGTTCAGGAGGTGGCACGATATGTAAAACTGGCGTTAAAATGTTATTATTTCCTTGTATTATGGGCATATTGACAACGTTATCATATTCCTTCGCCATGCAACGCTGTCTGCCAGCATCAAAATATTCCCAAAACGAATCGATCAAAGATTTTAAAGTTCGTTGCTCTCCCTTCTCATGCAGACTATTGTGATTAATATTGCACCAGCAGCATGGATGAGAGCTGCCGTGAGACATTATCCCAAGCAGATTGAAAACCTTGAGATCTGTTGCTACAGTAAATTTTCGCCCAAACATGTTCAGGCGAAGCTTCACCCATAAAGATGAGAGATTTTCGTAATTCTCCTGAACATTCGGTACTATGCACAATATAAACAGTTTTTTCACTCCAGAAGACTTAAACTTCTTTGCAGAAATGCCGTCCTCATGTTTGCTCCTGGAAATAGAAACAGGCTCTGAGCAATCCTCAGGAACTATTACAGAGAGACAAAGCTTAAGAAAGCCCCCACCTCCATCAAGCCCAAACTTAATAAGAACGTCTTCTTGATCTGTTATGGACCGGGCTTCAAATACATAAGAGATGAATCCTTCTACGTCGGAACACAAAACAGTGGGACGGCTAAAACGTTCTAATACCACATTTTTTTGCTTAACGATGTAATTAATCTGGCGGAGAACAAAAAATTGATCATATTTGTGATCCATTTCATGAAGCTTACTTTTTAGTCCACTTTCAATGGATTTCCTTGAACCAATTGTGCTCCGGAAATCCTGGGCTAATTTATGTGTTTCTCTGGTACTGAGATTAAGATCCTTCTGGATAGAAGATATGTTACTGGCGCTAAACAATGACACGGGTTTCGAGGAAGAAACTGTTGTTAATTTTAGTAAATGCCGACAAGAGGATGTACTCAATTCAGTTTGTCCGCCAGAGTCTGCCAATTTTGGCCTTATAATTGCTGCTGACAATTTTTCTGGGGCAGTTGGTGAGCAACCTTCTACCAGATCGGTCATATTCGAAATCCGGCTAGTTTTATTGCACTGGTGACTGAGACCAGGACTGAGTTTCGTGAAACAAAATGAGAAAATTTTAATTACATCGGGTTTTCTTTTCGTTTCTCCAAGAGTAGGCCTTCCCCGTGGTCGTTTCCGAACACCCACTGTACCCACACCGCCTATACGAGAACCACCTCGTCCTGCACCGACAGTTTGTGCAATTTCGCAAACAGTGCAGTAGCCGGCAGCACACGATGTAGCACCATCTTCACGATGTATAGACGTCGATCTTGTGTTAGCACGTTTTGGAATCAGGGAGTGGTCATAAATTACAATTTCCTTGTTGAAGTTGCCTTTGCTGTATTGCTGGAGGATCAGCAGGATCCGCAGATCGAAACTGGTAATCGACAATCATTTGGGTCGTAACCAGAAATACAGTATTCTTGTATCGATGTATGCATTTCTAGGGAGAGTTTTCGCATATCTCTGGCTTTGTTCATACATAATAAACAGACCAAAGTCCGGTTTTCCTCGTGAGACCGCAGTTTTGGCATACCAGTATTTAATGAATGAAATCCAGTTGCCGGTGGTAGCCGTACCGGTACCAGTCGAAATATTACTAATAAAAACGAGCTGAAGATAATGACTCTCATTAATTAAAGAGGTCGAATTAAACAAAACCAAAATAAATAATAGTTTTTTTACAGATTTTACATTCAGCAGTAACTTGAAGGATAATTGAAGAATTATCAAAAAAGAAAGACAGGCATCTGGCTGTTATCTTTGTTGACCTCTTCAAGGCCTTTGATTCAGTCTCTCACTCACGTATGTTCAGCATACTTTCATTATATGGGATTCCTGATGAAATTATTGCAGCAATCAGATCAGTATACGATGGTTCGACAACATTTGTGTCTACTGTTGATGGTGACACAGAACCATTTGAAGTGTTATGGGGCATCCTCCCAGGAGACACACTTGCACCATTCTTGTTCATTATTGTGGTTGACTATGTTCTACGCATGTCCTTAGATCATCATAATGATGATGGGGTGATGATAACTCCACCTACTGGCTCCAGAAGTCGAGGAAATCCTGCCAAGTACCTAACTGATCTAGACTTTGCTGATGACTTAGGAGTACTCTCAGAATCATTAGAGGGAGCCCAACGGCTCCTCAGCTCATTAGAATATGCTGCTTCTAGTGTTGGTCTTTTTATTAACTCCAGAAAGACCAAAATTCTGACCGTTAACTTTGAAAGTCCTCAGCAAGTCTCTGATCGGATGAGCATAAGCTCAAAGGATGATATGCTTGAGCATGTGGACGACTTCTGTTACCTGGGATCATGGATCCGGAAGTCAGGTGAGGACCTTCGAATACGCAAGGGAAAGGCATGGGCAGCCTTGAATAGGCTTTCCAGGATTTGGAAGTCACCGAGAATTAATCGGAAACTTAAGGTCCGATTATTTAGAGCAGCAGTAGTTCCAGTACTCCTCTACGGGAGTCCATGCTGGGCTCTAACTGCTGAGGACACCAAATCTCTGGATGGCACATTCACAAGAATGCTACGCCGGGTTCATTGTGTCAAGTACCATGCACACATCTCCAACCAGACACTATATAACATTGGAGGTGTCTCATTGGTTCCCCTAAGCTTGACACTAGAACAAAATCGCCTCCGCTTTGCAGGACATTGCTTTCGCCGTGAGGACCAGCCAGTGCATAATCTTGTACTTTGGCAGCCCCATCCCATGGAGTGAATAAGCATGGTGGACAGCCCATGACTTTCTTGAGACGCATCTTAAAGGACACTGGCCTTAAAGATGCGGATGATCTAGCAAATGTCATGGGTGATAGGGAGTTGTGGCGGTGCAATTTTGTTGACAAGCCGGCACAGCATTCTTAAAAATGCAGCTGCAATGCAGCATGCCGATCCTAGTAGTAGTAGTAGTACTATTAATTCCACGGCACAACACCAGGACTGGGAGCGCACAAAATTTCTAAGGATAAAAATGTACCAACAAACACTGTTTAAATTTCCCTCCTAAAATCGTTTCGCCTGTTTCAAGCCAATTATTATTCAAAGGGTTGCACATTTTGCGACAAATAACTGTAATATTATTTGATGGCTTCCACAAACACACTAATTCATTTTAATTATTAAAATAATAATGATTAGGATTGATACATGACTTAGATACGGTACATAGAAACTTGATACTACAGTGGATACATTAATTGAAATAATTTGTACTGTACAGTACATACAGATAGAAACAATGTCAACATTTGCGATCAATCAATATTCCATATATCGTGAAATTTAGGAGTAAAAGTGTTTTTTTTTTTTAAACTTTTCAAAAATTTTAAAAAATTCAAGTAAAAACGCATACCCTCGGTAAAATATTTTCATTTTGTACTTTTTTAGTTCATATCAACCCATCCATCGTAAATAATGTCGAATTTTCGGTGGAGAATTTTTTCATGTAAAAGTGTATTCAGGCACACTGTGTAAGGGGGTAATTTATT
This sequence comes from Nemertoderma westbladi, assembly GCA_032718475.1. Taxonomy (NCBI): domain Eukaryota; kingdom Metazoa; phylum Xenacoelomorpha; order Nemertodermatida; family Nemertodermatidae; genus Nemertoderma; species Nemertoderma westbladi. The sequence continues at coordinate 23,072 of JAUCBJ010000031.1, read as the reverse complement.
TATACTTAGCAATCATATTATTCTGTAGTACAATATAAGCACCCTGTTACTCCCAGCAGCACATGAACATGAACAATGGCGTCGTTATACATTCGTTTTAACTAAGGCCACTTTTGCGGATGACGCTTTGTAAATTTGTGTAATTCATTGTGAAAAAATAGAGCACAAATATTTGGAAGTGAAACTATTGTTCATATAGGTGAAGTTTTCCAGTAAAACAATTTACGGAATTTCAAATTACTTATTAAGTAATATTACGTATTACGTACAGCAGGATGGTAGTGGGTTACGCTGTAAAAGTCGTATGGAATATAGAAGGATGACCAATCGTCTGGGTGATATGGATCCACATATTGGGAATAAAACAAACAATTTGGATCCAAGTTGTCCCAGTTGATGGTGATATAGTTATCTCTATCACTCCGCTCATGTTCATGTCCCATCCCTACAACATGAGCTAATTCGTGCAGAATTATCTCAATCTGGAACAAAAAATAACACAGTACAGTAAGTACAAATTATATGTATTAAAATTATATCCTATAATAGCAATCAATGTACCAATAAATATATTTTTGTTTCTGGCTTGCATTGATTGTAAATCTGTTATTGTATTTCTGCTGTCATGAAAATAGTCACATTGCTTGGAAATTCCAGACACATATTACACAGTGTTCTTCTGGGATCGATGGACAACAATATTGGTGCTACATGACTTGTATTAACTTGTACTGGGCACCGCTATTGCGTGAGTCGAATAAGATACTGGGGATACTCCGAAGTTTTGACCTGTAGACACCACCTTGTATTGTCAATTGTGTGCGAAGGAAAATTGATAAAATGTTCTTGTTGAGGTGTGAGGGGTTATGGGGTACTGGGGTAGTCGTCAACCCCCCATGGGGTCCAGGGTTGTTTTCGTTTCGGCACGAATGCTTTGAAGGGACTAGCCTAGCCAGGGCGCATCTCTGCCTTGCATCCTTAACCCTATTAGTACCGGGCTATAAAATGTTGTACAAATTCTGGGGGGGGGGGGGGGGGGTAATATTGACACCCCACCCCCAACCCCCTCTAAAATCTACAAATTTTAACGAAAACGTGTTTTTTTGGACGTAGATTTTACTTGTCTGAATCCGACCGAAAATTTATCGAATTAAAAAAAAATTTCGAAAAAATGTACTGCGATGGTTATATATTGCAGCACCAAAATTACAAGTAGTGAACAATTTTCATAAAATTTGAAAGTTACAATAGTTTTTTCAATACAGGTTTTCTGGGGCGCAAAATCAATTGGAAAATATTTAAAAATGATCTGATTATTATAAATAGCTGTTTTAGTCATCTACGTAGGTAAAAAGTGAAAAAAAAAACAAGTAACCAGCACTTTTTAGTCTGAACACAAAATTTTTAATTAACTTAAACAATACTATAAATTCACATTTTCAGGTTTCCTGGGGCGCTGATTCTAATGGAATACGTTTTTAATTTTCCAGATCATCACCAAAAAGTACAAGCTTGAGATAACCAGTGGTATTTTTAATGATTCCATCGGATTCACGACCCTTATAAACCCGTATAACGCAAAAAACAAGATGGTACTATCTATTGATAAATTTGCTTATTTTCAAAAATTTGGGGCTGGCACAACAATTTTCACCCACCGGCGAAAAATACAGATTTGAAAACTCATGCAATTTTTATTTATTCCCTTGCATTCAGAACCGAACTTCCCTTTCATGATACAATTTTAGAATCAGAAACCGACGATTCATTTCTCACATCGCCTCTGCAAACTCCAAGTGATGCTGAGAGTGAAACTTTTAAATTTTTTAAGAAAAAAGGTCTGCATTTTTTGCATTTAAATGCACGATCTCTGCTTCCGAAACTTTCCGAAATTCGTATTTTAATCAATAAATCCAACCCAGCAGTTTTAACAATCTCTGAAACTTGGCTCGATGATAGCGTTTCTGATGGAGAAATTTATATTGATAATTACGTAGTTTTACGTAAGGATAGGGACAGACACGGTGGTAGTGTCTGTACTTACATTCGATGTGATTTAGCTTTTAATCGTAGGGAAGATTTAGAGTATTGTGACGAAGTTTTACTGGTGGAACTTTTACTTCCTAAAACTAAACCTATTTTAATCGGTACTTTATATCGGCCCCCTAAACAATCAGATTTTTTGCAAAATTTTGAAAATACAATTTTATGTAATGTAACTGTGAAATATATTTCTTAGGTGATTTTAATATCTGTTACCATCACAAAGCATCCTCCATCTGTAAACAGTACCAAAGTATTTTAAATTTGTTTTGTTTAAAACAAATTATTCGAGATTCTACCAGAATTACCAGTAAAACTTCTACTTTACTAGATCACATCCTTTGTAATAATACCGATATTATTTCTCAATCTGGGGTTTTACCTATAGGTCTAAGCGATCATTTTATAGTTTTTTGCACAAGAAAGACACAAAAATCTTTTTTCGGGGATCATAAAACAGTAACAGTTAGGTCTATGAAAAATTACAGCAAGGAACGTTTTTTAAGTTTGTTAGTTAATTCTGACTGGGAACCCTGTTTTAAGGCCGCTGACATTAACCTTGCGTACACTGTTTTTAAAGTTATATTTTTAAAGGCACTTAATACTGTAGCACCAATTAAAGAAATTAGTCTTAAACAACGCACTGAGCCCTGGATGACCTCGGTTATTCTTAGTAATATCAGAGAAAGAGATAACTATTTGTATAAATTTAGGAAATACAGTGTTTTAGCTGATTATAATAATTACTGCAAATATAGAAACCTTGTCCAACGGGAAATAAAAAATGCTAAATCTGAATATTTGTACAACAAAATAAGTGAGAATAAAGATAATCCTAAAAGTCTATGGTCTACCCTAAAATCTTTAGGTTATAAAAACCTTAAATCTAAATCGAATATTGTTCTGCAAGATAACGGTGAGCTGATTCATGATCATACTCTAGTTAGTAATTTATTTAATAATTATTTTACTAATGTTGCTTCAAATTTAGTTAAGAAATTACCGTTATCAAGTAATAAATATAGTATAGGGTCCGAAACTCTAAATAATTTTTATTTAGAAAAGTTACAAAATTCAGAAAAGTTATTTTTAACACCCGTTTCTGAGGATTTCGTTTTTCAAAATCTACTTAGCCTATCAGCCTTAAAAAGTACCGGTCTAGACCTAATACCTGCCCGTTTTCTTAAGGATGGTGCTGAAGTACTTAAAGTGCCTATTACTTTTATTATTAATTACTCTATCGTAGATAATGTAGTACCAGACGAACTGAAATTAGCTAAGGTTGTTCCTCTGTATAAAAAGAATAGTAAAGTAGAACCCTGTAATTACAGACCTGTTAGTATCTTAAGTATTGTATCTAAAATTCTAGAACGTTCTGTTTTTCTACAGCTGGAGGCACATCTTAGTAGGCTAAATCTGATCTATGAACTTCAGTCCGGTTTTCGTAAATCATATTCTACAGACACCTGCCTTATTAACTTAACTGATACAATTAGATGTAATAACGCAAAGGGTTTATATACTGGTATGGTAATGTTGGACCTACAAAAGGCTTTCGATACTGTAGATCACGAAATTCTGCTTGGTAAGTTAGGCCTGATGGGTGTAGGTTCCTATAGACTGGTTCAAGTCCTACCTGTCAGACAGAGGTCAAACTGTAGTCATTAGCAAATCGCAGTCTACTGTACAAGAGATTACCTGTGGTGTACCGCAAGGGAGTATATTAGGTCCTCTGCTTTTTGTATGCTATGTAAATGATATGATAAGTAGTATAGATCCCGATTTTAAACTCATTTTATATGCCGACGACAGTGCTCTTATTTTCTCTCATAAAGATCCTATCCATATTTCCCAAAAGTTAAGTGTAGTTCTAGAATCCTGTAATGAGTGGTTGGGGGCCGTCCAAGTATGACGTCAGCACTTTAGGGGGGGGAGGGGGGTTGGGAAAATCTGATGACGTGCTGATGAGGGGAGGGGAGGGGGTCAGCCAAAATCTGACGTCAGCAAGTTCATTTATAGGTGCTAGAAGAGATATAGCAGAAGAGTAAACAGCTTGCCTATTTTAATTGTTCGAAGCCCCCGAAGGCCCGTAGCACGACCTTCTGTTTCAGTTACCAGTCACCATGTTTCAGTGATTAGGACGATTTGAATGATTTAGAAGTGATTATAAATAATCTTCATAATATAATAGTTTATTACAAAATTTTTTTTAAATCTGATTTAGGGGGGGGGGGGGGGGTCTACGCCTATCTGATGACATCTGATTTAGGGGAGGGAGGGGGTCAACATTTTGGGGAAAAGTGCAGACGTCATACTTGGACGGCCCCTTGGTTGATAATAAGCTATCCATTCACTACGGTAAGACTGAAAGTATTTTGTTTGGTTCCAAAAGAAAGTTAAAGAAGGTAACTAAGTTTGAAGTCACTAGTAATGGACATAAGATTGAAAATAAAAAGGAAGTTAAATATTTAGGCGCCACATTGGATAACTGCTTATCAGGAGAAAGTACAGTGAAAAATATTTTCTCGAAAGTTAACAGTAGGCTTAGGTTTCTATACAGAAATAAAAATAGTTTAAACACCGACTCCCGCAAGTTACTTTGCTCTTCTTTAATACAGTGTCACATGGACTATGCGTGCCCTTCTTGGTATGAAGGCTTAACCAAACAGCTTAAATGTAAATTACAAGTAGTTCAGAATAAAGTAGTACGATTTATTAAAGACTACAAACCTAGGCACCACCTAACTCCAGATGACTTTTCTGAATCTGGACTACTTAACTTAGATAGTCGAGTTAAGCAGCTACGCCTTAACCATGTGCATAAAGTGTATAATGGTAAGTGTCCCAATTTCCTAAAACAAAAATTCAACAGAGTACGCGATACACACTCTTACAGTACCAGAGCTAGTGCTTCAAACTTCTACCTCCCGAATTGTAAATCCTTTGAATCTGATACTTTCTTTTTTAACGGCATTAAAAATTGGAACGCTCTGCCTAATGAAATTAAAACCTAGATAATCAACATTCTTTTAAATCAGCAGTTAAATCTCACCTCCGTGTGCAATGTAAAAATAGGTACAATAGTCCTACAATAAGTTATTAGTTTATTAATTATTTACTATTTATACTGTAATTACGTTTTATATTAAATTGTTCTGTACATTACATCTTTATCGTTGAGTCGGACATTGTCACGCTCTCGGTAAAGTTGTACATGTACATAGTGTAATTACGTTTTATATTGGTTTTAGGTTAGCGTAGTGTAATATTGTATTTGTAACCGAGAGAAATCCGCCCCAATATTAGATTATTACAACAACATATCCATTGGGTAAGAAAGTGGAGGAGAGCCAGCCCGTCTCTTAATTTTTTACTTTATATTACGCGATCAATTTTCACTCATCTCGTCATGAACCCAACATGTATGTAACCTTTTGTTAAATTTGTTGGCTATGCGTTTGCGGTTGTTTGGGCGGAGTGTGGTAGGCCTACACTTTTCACACTTAAATATTTTGGTTGTGAAATGTTACAGGGCATAGCGATCTGAGATATTTCATTTATATTTTATTATGAGAGGAAGAAGAACATACAACGTTATTTACTATGTAACAAAATAATTGTTTTCTGGTTTAACTTGGAAGCCTCCCCAAATAGTTGATATACAATTATATTTAAAATTATTTCCATGGTCATGGTCATTCACCCGTCTTTAGTTAGAAATTTGTTTGCATGAAAGACAGTTTAGTTTAGTTTTTACTGATTTATTATCTCTTATCTGACTGGGGTAATAATAAAGGATAGGATAAATGGAAGCAAAGTGTGACAGTAACAAATATTTCCCCGTCACCCTAGCATGTCTTAAGTATATGATATATCAAAGGGGGAAGTTTGGATTCACTGCATAAATGCAGTTCACCAAACTTCCCCCGAATGCACACTGTAACTCCCCCCTTCCCCAAAATATCCACTGTTGAATTAATTTGAAGCGATATAATAAGTACAAAATTGTGCGAGTTTTTAATTGTGTGGTCCAATTGTTATTTGATTTCTATTTATTATTTAAAGTGCATTTAATATCACACTGGTTTTTAGAATATTATACTATACAACCTTATGTTTTATTAATTTACCCAATCGAAGCCTCATAAGGGCCGGTTATTTGTACGCATATCCCCTAATGCGCTCAGTAAGGTTCAAACAACATATTAATATGAAAATAAAGTATCTGCAAAGAAAATAACCCAATACTATATAATTTGACCTTATTAAAAAATTTGCACTTTTGCACACTTATTTGTACAAATGCACTTTAGCAGATCGTAATGGTGGCTCTTATTTAACAAACTTATGTTTATCCTCTACCGATCTACGATGGTGTATGATCCAGTGTCAGTCGCTAAAAGTGTCAAAAATCCAATTTAATAAATCTGGATTTGCGATTTTGGACCATATTCATGGACATTTTAAGTCACTTTATAGACATAAAAAGTTAAACAAATGTTACGATTATAGTTAGAAATCATTCCAAACTACATTTTAATCCAAAAAATAACATTCTACGATGAATAGAACTGGAAATAATAGTGTTTGAAATATCGAAAAAATGTTCACTATTTAAGTGCATATTGCACTAAGTGCATATGCGTCTTTTCCAAAGTTGTAGCCTATTTCACACACTACAATCTATCCTCTATCCAATGAAAAAAGTTTCAGATTAAACGGCCCTGTAGAGCCGAAGTTATTTATGTTTAAAAATAGTCACTCGAAAATTTCAAATTCTCTTGGTCACATAGTCTAGTGGTGGTTATCAATCACGTTAATGAAACCTAAGTTCTCGGGTTCGAAATCCAATATTGACCTGACCACTCTTAATTTTTTTGCAAAAAAAATTATTTTTATTTTTTCACTAAAATCGCTCTAACTTCGGTTCTGGTGGTCCAAATTCAATAAAATTGGTATATTCTTTGCCGTAATTTTTTTCTTAATCTTTTGAGAAGGGGTTATTTTTGGCCCCAAAAAAATTAAAAAAAAGGGCCAAAATAACGCGATATTTTTCGACCCTTAAAATTCGTAATTTTAATTATATATGTTAAGATAAAAGATAGCGGAGTTAATTTGATACTTTTTACAGGTACTTTTGGCGCAATACGCTAAATTATAATGGAATAGCGATTTGTTAAAAAAAAAATTTTTCGTCCCTTTTTATAAATATTATATTTCACACGATCGCCTGCCGCTCCAGTTTTATAATACCTCCGGCGCTGTGATTAACGCTGTTAGATAGATAATTTAACGCACTATAAGTCTGTATAAACAAATCTCCCGTAAGTTAAGTAGTTTTCGAGCTAGACGATTTCCCGCGAAGCAAGTTTGAAGCGCGAAATTATAATTTTGGCCCTCATTTTTTTAATATCATCCTTGGAGCAAAACCGATAGCATATTTGAATTCCCCGTATGGATATTGACTGTATAGAATGTACCTTAACCAACTAAAGGTAAAAATAAAAAATTATTCGATAAAAACTACTTTACAAATTCTGGCCCTTTTTGGCCCCTATTGCCGACATATTTTTTGTACCCCCATTCGATAGGAACGTAGCCCCAATGGTCTTCTACGAGTTTCATAAAAGAATTAGTGGATTCCTACCCGCGTTGTCGAATTAAACATTTCGGAAATAAGTTTTCCAAAAAAGACGGACAAAAACGTACAAATTTACAGCCCCTTTTTCCACCCGAAATTTTAATAAATATCTTACCCCCATTCGATACGAAGGTAGTACCACTATTCCCCTTTCCAACCGCGTTACTTTCGTCCCCGTACGATTAATATTAGCCGAGTTATAGCGGATCCCGCAAAGTCATTTTGTCCGTTTTTTAACTTTGGCGGACATTTTCGGAAAAAAGGCGTGGTAATCTTTTTTGAAAAAAAAAAACGAATTCACTAATTAATCCCTTCTATCGTATCCCGGCGTCGGCTAAGCAATAACCTAGGGTTTTTTCGAGCCACTGTAGAGCGCCTTTCAAAAAATTTTAAAATTGTCGAAAAAATGACGGTTTTTTGTCCGCCGTGTCCGTCGAAGGGTTAGATTTAATAATGTTAGAGTTGCTAATATCTTAGAATTCCGAGCCGCTCCCCTGGTGAGAAAATAAAAAAATTTGGTCAGTTCCTTCATCGAAAAGTCCCCCAGAATCCCAAGTTAACCTATATAGTTAGCGAGGGCCTGCGGCTTTAGGAGCGGCCGCGGTATTCACCTCCCTCATAGCGGCTGCGGCGGTGTTGCGTCAAATGGAGAAATATTTATCCCACCAAGTAACATAAAGGACCCCCTTGGAAATAAGCTGCAAAGCTTTATGAGTAATCCTATATGTTATGTTGGACAATACCTTTATACCGGTACATTGTTTGGTGTATTTGTTATTGTTTTTACATTATGTATAAATAAATCTATCTATCTATAACCCTCACAAACCCATATAACGCAAGAAACAAGGTGCACAATCAATTGATTTATTTGATGGTTTTCAAAATTTGGTGCTAGCACAAAGATTTACACCCACTTCCGATAAATACAAGTTTGATATGTCTAGTTAAATAATTATTTATTCCATTGAATTCAGAACCGCCATAAACCTCTAAAACATGAGAAATAAGTTGTCACAAGCAATTGAACTATTGAACGGATTTTCAAATTTTAGTGCTGGCACTAAATTATGCACACAGCATCGAAAATAAAAGTTTGAAATTTCTAAATTAATTTGTATGAATTCCATCTAATTGCAAACACCAAAAAACGGTGTAAATAAAAAATAGAGATGTTACAATTCATATTTCATGAAATGTAATTTTCAAAAAACGTCTCAAAAAAGTGCCAAAAGTGCTATAACTCGAATAATAATAATGTCACAATATTCTTGAAAACCGTTTTCACTCTTACGAAGGCAATAGATTTTTAGGAAAAGTCACAAAATTTCAGATACCCAATTGCGTTTGTTTCAGAGTTACAGAGTACAAAAAAACCACGGAGGGTCATATTGATCCCCCCGCCCCGTGTTTAACACGGTTAAATGATACCTGAATGAGGCCTGGAGTTTCCTCTGGGGAGTATAGTTCTGGGGGGACCGCACTGGAAATACGTGGACAAACTTTGTGTGTAATCGCTGGACTAACGGTCTAAGAAAACTTTACTTTTTCCAAACATAACCATAACATAACTGGCAAAGAGAGACAGCATGCCTAATTAGTACAGTATTATAAATTACATTATTAATGACACTAACCCCTGATATTGGACTTCCAGTCATCCTCATTTGTAATTTCAATGGTAAATATGTACTAAATCCACCGCCAGCAGGACCCAAGAACTGATCTAAAGGGTCACTATTACATATAGATAGGTAGTAGTAGCGATCGTCATCAATTTGTGATTGGTCAGCTTCCACAAACTCAATACAGGTTCCATCACTCCATTGCTCCATAGCATTTTGGATCACTTGTTCAGTTTCTGCCTGATTTTCTGCATAACAAAGCAGAAATAAAAATGCCACTACTGTAGTATTACAATCATATAGGAATTACAATTTATCCCATACATGTGTATTTACATTTGTGTCACCATTTTAGTTTTAGTTTGTGTCATATAGTACAGCACAATCTAACAGGTGACGGTCACAATAGAATGGGGCCTATTGACATTTTTCATAGTTCGGAGAAAAAAGCATTTAAAGATTGGACAATTTTTTGTAATAAAAAATCTTGTTTTGAGGGAAATTGAAATTCATTTTATATTATTTGTTGTTTCTAGTGTTGTGAAGTTATTTAGTTTTGAAACTGCTAATGCTATTTTGAATTATGGAAAAGGAATATAATTCGTTATCTATATACTACGCAGTAGCAGATCTAGAAGAACTCGAGCAGTAAGTAGGAATAGCATTTTGTATGAATTCTTCAGTTTCTGCCTGGTTTTCTGTATAACAAATTATCCTGTAGGTATATGTATGTCATTCGTTTGATTGTGTTGAAATTCAGTTCAGCACAAACTAACTGGTAAGGTTTCTTTATTGAAATAATTAGCTTATGATTTGATTACTATAAATTTAATTATAATTATGAAATAATATTTATTGTTAATGATGAGCTTATTCTATTGAAAACAAATTTTTTACTAACAGAATAATGACTTACCCCATATACCATTGATAAGATAAGGTATATATGCAGTATTCCCAGATTTCGGCCATCGTTTGCTTGCATTTGCTGTTCCTCTTTTACCAACATGAACAATGACATCTTCTGTTCTCTCGTTAATATCTGTTAGACCCGAATATTTCTAAATAATTAATTTGTAGTACATCATCATATAATCTCCGATTATTGTCACACATTAAATCATCGATTATTTGGTTGGGCGGATATACTTTCTTACATATACGACATATCTTCCTATACAAATGGGTTTGGAAGTCAAATATTTAGTAATAACAATAAATTGAACAAGCAAATAAATGTTTTTTCTGTAATCCTGAAAAATCATCATTGTAAAAATTTAATTCATTAGGAATACACCAATAGTAAAGTTGCTTATAAGAACCCTACTGTAGTAAATACACTGGAAAAAAACGAAAAATTGAATTTGAGATTCATTCAATACGATTCTAGTTATTCTTTTCGTAATTCGTATTTGACATCATGGCCCAGTTTCATAAAGTTATTGTAGAATAATGACTATATATTTGTTATATATTATTATATATGTTATCGTAAATTTGGTAGTTACGGCAACACAAATACTGTACATTTGTCTGTTTACAATGTTTATTGCCAGTTTGATAAAGTTACTATAACGTAAGTTTTTTGTATTTAATGTATTTTTGTTCCGTACAGAATCAAATCAACTCCAGCCTACTACTACTGAATACTATCGGAATGCTGCCTCGACTTTTGCAAGATTATCCGTATCGTCAAGGCTTCCTGACATGACAACCAGAGGGATAAAGGCCATAAAAGTGTGTATTGACTGGTTCTAATGACTAGAGAAATGACCTGTAGAGCTCCATTCAAGTGTCAAGCTTGTTGGGACTAATGAGTCACGTCCAATGTTATATAGTATCTGGTTGGAGTTATGTGCATTGTACTTGGCACAGTGAAACCTTTTCATTCTTGTGAATGAAAAATGCCATAACATTTTCTTTTTTTTGAAACAAATATTCAAAATTCTGTCAACACAATTTTTGTGCGGAATATTCCTCTACATAATTCTGCAAACAGAACGAAAATCGGTTGAGTAGTTAAATAGTAGATAGAGAAGGTGTCCTAAAAAAGCCAACGCGAGAGAAATGGTATTTTAATTTCCTCCTGATCACAACTAACTGCCAAACATGCAAAAAATGAAAATTTTTAAAAAATATTCAAAATGATTTTCTTTGGTGTTTTTGATACCTATAGGCTAATTTTCGGCGCTGATTCCGAAAATGGCAAAATATTTCGACAGTTCTGGGTGTTTGATGGACTTTTTTGGTGTTATTGTTGGTTATATTGGTTATACTTTTTTGATGTTATTTTTGGTGACTTATTTGGAGCTGCACCAAAATTAAAAATTTTCAAATTTTGGGTGAAAATTACAAAAGTTGCCAGAACTCAAGAACAAAACTGATTTCAGATTCGAAATCACCATACAATTTTACATCGGAAAACACATTAAAAAATAATGGGTGTGAACCCACCCCCCCCCCCCCCCCTTAAGATGCTTCTCAAGAAAGTCATGGGCTGTCCACCCTGCTTATTAACTCTATGAGGCCGCCAAAGCACATGATTATGTCCTGGCTGGTCCTCACGGCGAAAACAATGTCCTGCAAAGCGGAGCCGTCTTTGTTCTAGTGTCAAGCTTGGGGCAACCAATGAGACACCTCCAATATTGTTGTTGCTCAGCGAAAAAATGTAGCTAATTCTAAGGACGATATTTCATTAATAAATTTATGTATGTATGTATGCATTAAAAAAAATAAATATATGGGCATCAGAAATCAAAAATATTATTTTAATTTTACAACTTCCTCAGATTAACATCATATATTTTGGGGAATAAACTATTACTGATATAAGCATTCAACGGCCATGGTGTGCGTGGTATTAAATGGTAATATATCTGTAATTTACCTGAGATAGTAATAAAATAATTCTCAATTTCACACTTTCCCGCTATTTTAGCTAATACACTCGTATTTATATTTTCTTTCTTTCTTTCCTTTTCACTTGAAGTAATTAAAAACTATATTGGAATGGGGTATTGGGATTCCAGCTGTATAATTTTCGAGAACAATTATTACAATATTATAGTAGAAAATAATTAATTTCCATGGAAAGACACACTGAAAATGCCACTTTTTACTGCAATTAACATAAGTAATCAAATGCTTTCATCTTAGCTTCTCGATTTCTACAAATTTGAATGAATCGCATGAAATTTTAAATTTTATCTTTTGTTGGGCACAGCTTTAATAAGTCGGCAATGACGTCCAGGTGGGATCGAACTGGTAACATCCGTGTTGGGTTCACCCAAATAAAAGGGGATCCAAAGGAGATTCACCCAAAGCACTAAGCTTTTTCTTTTGCAGCACTAGACAAAAGTTTAGAAAATAGAATGGGAACTATCAGGATAAGCAAAATTATCTAGTAAGAAATACTAACCTGAGTTTCCATTAGTGATTTACCAATTGATATGTCATATAATATTACAATGTTTATTAACAAGTAGAACCAATAAACTGAGGAAGATCCCATGTTGTTCTCATCTATTATGATAATATATATTATTTTTCAAGTTGGTTTGAAGTTCGCTAATTTAAACGATACATACCGTGATATATAGTAAATTCAATAGGGGTCTATGAGTACTATTTTTAACAGCGTGATCTGTAGCAGTCAGTATCCACCCAGTGCCTACAATTTAATTATAAGTAGGAAACATGCAACTGGACGATCTTTAATCAGTTTGATATGTAGTAACCAGTTACTCTAGACATTGTTTCTACATTATGTTTTTTAATAGTAGGCCGATCATTAACTCTTTGGATCTATATCTACAAATGGACCAGTACTGAATATGTCAAAATGAGGGTAGGATAACGATATACTATATACGGTATACTGTATAACGATATACTAGACTAGTCGGCTCATCGTTGTTTGGATAACGATATACTAGTCGGATCATCGTTGTTTGGATAACGATATACTAGTCGGATCATTGTTGGTAGGATAACGATATACTGGTCGGATGCGATGTGTTGATGGTAGGATAACGATATACTGGTTGGATCATCTTTGGTACGATATGGCGAGGGTAGGATAACGATATACTAGTTGGATCATTGTTGGTACAATGTGGTGAGGGTAGGATAATGATATACTAGTTGGATCATCGTTGGTACAATGTGGTGAGGGTAGGATAACGATATACTAGTTGGATCATTGTTGGTACGATATGGTGAGGGTAGGATAATGATATACTAGTCGGATCATCGTTGGTACGATGTGGTGATGGTAGGATAATGATATACTAGTCGGATCATCGTTGGTACGATGTGGTGATGGTAGGATAATGATATACTAGTCGGATCATCGTTGGTACGATGCGGTGAGGGTAGGATAATGATATACTAGTCGGATCATTGTTGGTTGGATAATGATATACTAGTCGGATCATTGTTGGTACGATGTGGTGATGGTAGGATAATGATATACTAGTCGGATCATCGTTGGTACGATGCAGTGAGGGTAGGATAATGATATACTAGTTGGATCATCGTTGGTACGATGTGTTGAGGGTAGGATAATGATATACTAGTTGGATCATTGTTGGTACGATGTGGTGATGGTAGGATAATGATATACTAGTCGGATCATCGTTGGTACGATGCAGTGAGGGTAGGATAATGATATACTAGTCGGATCATTGTTGGTACGATGTGGTGATGGTAGGATAATGATATACTAGTCGGATCATCGTTGGTACGATGCAGTGAGGGTAGGATAACGATATACTAGTCGGATCATTGTTGGTTGGATAATGATATACTAGTCGGATCATTGTTGGTACGATGTGGTGATGGTAGGATAATGATATACTAGTCGGATCATCGTTGGTACGATGTGGTGATGGTAGGATAATGATATACTAGTCGGATCATCGTTGGTACGATGCAGTGAGGGTAGGATAATGATATACTAGTCGGATCATTGTTGGTTGGATAATGATATACTAGTCGGATCATTGTTGGTACGATGTGGTGATGGTAGGATAATGATATACTAGTCGGATCATCGTTGGTACGATGTGTGTAAAAGCCTTTGCTGAATTGCCCCGTTATTTTTATTATCTTTTACATTAAAATACTCTGTAGTTGATTTAATAAGTGTAAGAGACCGTATTATTGCTGTATCGGTGTTTTTAGAGGATCTAAGACCTATTTCCTCCGTATGTGTACTGTGAAAGGCATATTTTATGATTCTATGGCAATTCGTGACGCAAAGGGGTGATAGCTACTCTTGAACAGTAGTTACTATGACTACGGTTAACAGCTGACATTCATACGTGTTGATTTCCTTTGTTCTACGGCGTCTCTCAGTTCAGTCAGCCAATTAGAGCGTTTTTGTGGCTCCTTGTACAGAAAATTTCCGAGAAATGACGCAATGCCTATGTGCAGTGTTTACATTCAGTCCTGAGCCAAAGAAAGAACGGCTTGGAAGTATTTTGTGCTATACTGTTTTTAGTCTTACACTAGTAGGTTTAATTATAAAGGGCATATATCCTTTAACTGACTGATGATCAATGCGGACCGGCATACTGCTGACTGATCATACATGCTGACTGCTGAAACATTGCAAACTCATAACAATCAGTGTTCAGTTGTTGTTTTATACTGCTATTTACTGTCAGTTCTTCATAATATGGTTGATGAATTATTATATTTGGAATAACGATAAATAACCCCGAAACCCAATATTCTTGATATACCGAAGGTAAGAGAGAAGGTTACAGATAAACGATTGTGACTTATGTTAAAGTGGTTTGAAGTGAATCTAATGTTATTTGATAGACCCTACATGAGTCAGCCTGTGTTCCTTTTATATGTGACTAAAATCAGTGAAGATTGGCAGATTAGTGTGCAGTATTGTGCAGCATTGTGTATGAGTGAGTCTGTTAAAGAAGCAATTCCTAAAGAATGCGCCATATATGTGAATTATAATTAAGCCATATCGTTGTGAGTAGTTTAAGTCATAACTCTGTTTATATAGATAAAGCGCCACGTCCTAAAGGAACTGTTAATATTCCCGAAGGTAAATAATATTGTCAGAGATTATATAATACTGTCAGTCGAATAATACATTAGGCTTACATAGCAATAAAAATTAAACCGTCGAACCCAATCTCCCGGGAATCTCCAGCGGGTGAATGGTCGCGCACGGATTGGTTTCGACTAGTGTAGTGAATCAAATACTTGTCATAGACTAAAAACTGATTTAATATCTAGAAGACATCTTAATTTGGTGGGTTAAACTGCCAAAGGTCTGAAAGCGCGAACATTAAAGGATATAGCTTCTTTATTGCAGTAAGCAATAAAGTTGAAAGTACCGGTCAACCGGTAAACCTGAACGGTACACCTGTAGGTCAGTAGGCCCAATCTCTAGAACCGGTACTGCCGTATAAGTACACTAGTATTATTCGATTTGATTGTTGTATACCGGTAGGCTGTTTAAGAGATTAGGGACTGTACACCCCTTGTTTCTTTTGGAGCTTACTTATTTCTGTCAGTTTTTGTTTGTTTGTAGGTCAGTATTGAACAGAAGGCGTGTAAACCTGATCAGATTGTACAGACAATTTGTAGGCTGAGCTGTTGTCTGATTGCTGTTAAGTCCGAACGAATTGCAGTGTGTGTAGATCATCTGTCCGATTAAGTACGATTAGGCAGTAGGGGCAGCGAACGCGGTAAGGTAAACCCCCAACTAAAGAATAAGTCGCACTACTGGGTTAGAGCGCATACTCCCTAATCATTTCGGAGTCTGCATGTCCTGTAGTTTATTTAGGCTTGAGAGTAGTCTGCCATCGTTTGGTCTGTACTTTGTTTGTGTAAGTCTGTACGGGTAGCGTATAATTTTATTTAGATAATTTGTAGGCTAGATAGTTGTCTGGCTGTTATTAGGTCTGAACGGATTGCAGCGTGTGTAGATCACTTGTCCGATTAAGTACGGTTAGGAAGTAGGGGCAGCGAACGCGGTAAGGTAAACCCCCAACTAAAGAATAAGTCGCACTACTGGGTTAGAGCGCATAATCCCTAATCATTTCGGAGTCTGCATGTCCTGTAGTTTGTTTAGGCTTGATAGTAGTCTGTCAGTGTTCGGTCTGCATTTTGTTTGAGTAGTTTGTACGCGTAGCGTAATATTTATTATTCAGAGTTTATGCGATTATTCGCAACATTCATTCCCCAAGTTTGTTCCTACAGTAATTGTGTTTGTTATACATACCGCTATAGTTAAATTAACCCCGGTACTATACGGGCTGCTCGGCGTAGGTAAAGACTGGTGATTTTGTGCATCGGTCACTCCAGCAGATGCCGTGGTTCTTTTAGCTGTTCAAGTATATTTAATTACTGATTATCTGTTGTACAAGTACTCGTACCTAATTTAGGGTTTAGTGTACAGTACTTTCCGAAGTAATTATTGTAGACATTATATCTGTGTTGTAAAGTGGTTGATAGGCACATTCGATTAGCTCTATTAACTTCTAGGTAGGAACACTCCGTGATACATAACGTAGAACCTATAGCGATACGGCTATAGGTCGTCAGGCGGTGGTATTTTTCTATCTGGACAACGCAGTGTATTTACTACTACTTATTATTTCAAATACCGTAGTACCCTGTCCGCTGTAATAATCAGTTTTCTAACCCTTTGTTAGGCTGGTTTGTAGACTTCTTGTAAAATTACCCTAAAAATTCGTATTTTGTGTTTTTTGTAAATTTTTGCATTTATTTAGAGATTGTAATCTCACCCGAATTGTACGTAATTTGTAGTATTAAGTAACTTAGGTAAATTAGTAATATTTGTTTTAGTGTCTATAAGTAACACTTCACTGAAAGCGCACCGCTTTGTGTAGTGATTACTCCCCAGAAATAATAACATTTATTTCAAACATTGACAAAACCCATTAAAACGGGTATATATATATTATAAATCAACTCAAACGATTTATAAATAGTAGGCCTGCCATACAACAATTAGGTCTCAATATCAGTTGGATTACTGCTTACATAACGGTAATAAAGTAAGTTAAAGTAACCAAGTAACCCTAAAGTTCAGAAATTCAATTATTCCAAAATAATTGATATACCGGTATTTACGATAGGCCTATTATCTTTATTTCAATAAATCTAGGCTGAAATTATACCGGTACTTGTAATTAATTCTATTCTAGAATTATATATACTACAAACAGTAAGCTGTATACCGGTATTCCGATAGGCCTATTATATATTTATATATATTTGTGCTAAAATTATACCGGTATTCTGTGATAAACCTAGTCTGTAGTAATACTTATATAGTTATATATACTATAAGTATACCGGTATTCTAATATATTATATATATATCACGCTACACTGAGTAGCAGTACCGGTAATTAATTACTAGGCTAGCAGTTAATACTGAGTTATTAGACTTACTCAGACTGTAATACAGCAGTAGACATTCAACGGTATACATAGTCATGTCTGATACTAAGCAGAACCTGTCAGACAGTTTATTAGATGTAACTATCTGCGACTCAGATAGAGACGTACAACCGTCTGGTCGTAAATCCAGTTCACCTCCCACTGTGAGGAAGGTCATCCCTCCAGTAGTAATAACAGAACCTAAGCTGGTCCAACATCGTAGGTCTATCATAGGCACTCGAGCTCAGGTCAAGCGGGACCAAGAAGCAGCGGAACAGCAACAACCCGTTAGTCAAGAACTTATTCCTCAGCGGCCCAGCAGCTCCAGTAGTGAGGATACTGTAGAGCTGACACCCGAGAGCGGAGCAGAGATGACGGATGCGGTTTATACGGATCCCCTTCTCATCCTTCCTGCAGCCGTGCTCGCTGGGTTATTGATCGCGGTGGAAGAACACCAGATCGATTGGGCGAGAAGTCAACGGTCAACTAGAGATAGTTACGCGGGATACACTAGTGAAGAACTGAAGTCTATTGTCGAGTCGCAATGGAACTTCCCCGGACCCGGACTCCCGTTTGATTTATCAGAAGCTGCCTGGGAAGACATACACCGGATGGGAGTAGCCAAGGAAACCATCGATCCAGCTGTGTGGAAGAGGTCCGCAGCCGGATACGCACAGGGATTCTTCAGCTCTATGGAGCGAATAGAAAAGCAACTTTTTCAACAACCTCAAGGACCTCAAGAGCAGGGACAGCTGCTTTATCAAGTTAGAGAAAGAGTTCTGCGGATTAGGCTAATCTTATCCGCCTTTGAGGAGGCTTCTAAAAGAAAACAAGACACGTCGTTGCAAGTTGCCGTAAAGACTTGGTTTCAACGGGTGAGTCGCCAGGTTCAAGGAGCAGCTCAGTGGAAAGCTCAGTTGGAGGAGCGCTCAACCCATGGAGAATCAACAGACGCTACTTTTTCCCAAGTGGAAAGTGAAGCGACGGCAGAGAAACCGCATAAGAGGGATGCCATTGACATCTATCTGTCAGACTATCAGCGTTTCGTAGGTGATGAAGAGTTGCGGAGAAGACTAGATGGGCTTAGCCCTAATAGTGAAGGAGCCCAGCGTGTGTTGGATGCAATTGATGTGGATAGGTTAGCGGCGAACCAAGCTAAATTCGATGAACAACTCCGCATCGCTAGAGACCAAGAAGAACAATTAAAGAAAAAACGTATAGAAGATAGAAAGGCAGCGGCAGTGGCAGCAGCAGTGGCAGAGGCAGAAGCGGAAAGAAAGGCAGCAGTGGCAGCGGCAGAGGCAAAAGCGGCAGTAGCAGCAGCAGTGGCAGCTGCAGAAGCAGAAAGAAAAGTGGCAGCGGCAGAGGCAGCGGCAGAGGCAAAAGCGACAGTAGCAGCGGCAGTGGCAGCTGCAGAAGCAGAAAGAAAAGTGGCAGCAGCAGAGGCAGCGGCAGAAGCCGAAAGAAAAACAGCAGAGGCAGTGGCAGAAGCAGAACGGAGGGCATCTGAAGAGGCAACCCAACTAGAGTTGGAAAATCTTCAAGAGAGGCAAGACAACTTCAATAAACAGTTAACAGCGAGCAATATGCAGATGATGAGTCGATCTACTCCCAAGAGACAGGGGTATACATCATCTGAGGAAGGCGATACCACCGACACCGAAGGCGGAGGAAATCGATCTCGCCTAAGCAGACGTAAAAGAACATTCCACCGGCAGAAATTGCCTGATTTGCCTCCAGCTGTTAGAAGGCAACTAAATAACACCAAAGTAGGTAGTACAGAGCCCACAGACCAAATAATTAAAATAGAAAGACTCCCTACTATAGTAGATGAGCCTGAAATAATTAGGCCTGTTCTTGAAATCACCCCTTCGGTGATAGACGCACATGTGCTCCCTGAAACTACCTCTAAATTCCCTCTGCATAGCACGAAGCTACCTGTGCCCCGCAGAACTGCCCAAGAGACAGTTCAGGTCCTGGACCCCGAGCGAAATATTCACAATTTGTCGCCCGTTGTCCCTCGTCCGCCCGCTACAACGTTGGCGACTCCCGCTTCGGCGGTCGAATGGGTGGACGAGAGACGGCGGGGGATGGATATCCTGCTCGGGCAGATGCAGGAGACTGTCCAGCAATTCAAGGGCACAGTAAGGGAAAGTAGGCTAGAGTTGCAAGAAGTGCAGCAAAGTATCGCGCTTGAACGCGATAAATTAGTAAATACCCAAAAGGGTATACCACCACCCTCTGTAACAATGTGTCAACCTGTTAGGTCTGAAGTATTGCATGCGCAAGGTGTGGAGCCTACACGCATATACACTGCTAGCGAAGTAGAAACTCCTATAGTGAACCCTATTAAGGGTAATTATAGACCTGTTGATAATGATATTCCCTATAGAACTGATCATAATCCGAGAAATTTATATACCGATAACTCGATATTAAATAGCACGATGGCCCAAGAAAGTTTTACGCGTCAAATGGCTAGAACCGAAGCCCGGCAAGCGGTAAAGGTTGGAGAGATCGTCAAGTTCAATGGAGATGAGATGAAATGGTTACCTTTTAATGAATATTACAAAGATAACATACAGAACTCTGTACTATCTAATGGAGAAAAACTTAGATACCTCATCGAGTGCTTGGAAGGATCTCCCAAGTTAATGGCGTTAAAGTTTATTGGACATCCAGACGGATTAAGACAAGTTTGGGATACACTAAACATCAGGTATGGTAATAGGAATAATATCGCTGGGTACTTGTATGCCAAGTTAGTAGCGCCCCGAAAGTTTATTAGTAGCGGAATTATCGAGTTTTCCGATGAGATCCAGGAGATCTGCAGACAATTAGACTGGCTAGGTAAGTCTCATGAGTATCAGAACACTATGGTTATTAGAGCAGTGGCTTCTACTTTACCTAAAGGTGGAGTAGGTACACGCTGGGATAAGAAAGTGTTATATATGATGGAACAACAACGGCGAGACCCTACCATGGCTGATCTCATGTCATTCCTAGATGGAGAAGTGAAATTACAGCTCCTGAAACTGTCTAGGGAGAAAACACCGGAAAACAAGGTAAGTGAAAAACCCGTCTCTAGGAGAAAAATAACACCAGTATGTTATACCGATGACGGCGAAAGCCAGACTTCTCAAGGAGAAGATAGCGGGAAGGACACGGATAGATCTTATTACGTGAATAAAATGCCTAAAGATCAGGTAAGTAAATTCAAGTCTCGAACAAATGACAGGAGAGAACAAGTAAGAAAAACTCCTCCCACGTCTCCCAAGAGAATTCAGGTGAGAAAGCCCGAAGAAAAGGCAAGTGTACACAATGTGACTCAGAATAAGGTAAGTAACATCAAACCAAAATGTGCGCTGTGTGACGGGACCCACTATTTGAATAGGTGTGATGAATTTCTAAAGAAATCATTAACGGAGAGACGCGAAGTCATGTGGGATAAGCGGTTATGTTATAATTGCCTCAGACAAGGACACCAACGGCGAACCTGTTTCTCTGACATAAGGTGTGCAAAGTGTGGTGCGAAACATCATATCTTGTTGCACGCTGAATTCGATCGAAATAGTCCGAATCAGGTAAGTGATTCCGAGCTACATGTCCAATTCAGTGATGTGAACGACACTGATCAATCTGAGATGGAAGGATTCTATACAGACGAGTTCTCCGACGAAAACGAATCCTGTTACATGATAAATACCGCAGTGTATCGAGCACTAACATATGAGAAAGATACAGAGAACGACTTTACTCTAACTACTTCTGAACGACAACCACCTTGGAAAGAGACATCCTCCAATGTAGGGATCCGAGAGTTTCCTGTGGTGCAAGTAAGGGTTCACGGACCTAAGAGGAGTTATGTAGTGAACGCCCTCCTGGACTCCGGCAGCACAGGAACATTCATCGATAAAGAGTTAGCCGAAGATATATTTGCTGGACAACCCAAGTTCCAAACTAAGCTCAACATGTCTGGCATAATGCAAGTTTGGAAATCTACAATAACAGCTGATTATTATGTAGGCGCGTTGTCCACCCCACAAGACGAACTAGGAGAACACAGCATAAGGTCAGTGAAAATGGTGGCTATAAAGAACTTCGCTACTACTCAAGCAGACCTTTATAATTGGGACGAGGATGAGAGCATCCAACATCTTAACATACCTCGATTCCAGACTGATTATCCTGGAGTGCAAATACTCATCGGCCAAAACGCGCATGAGGCGCTGGAGACGTTAGAGAAACGGCCTGCTCAACCGCAGCCCCTACAGACCTATGCGGTAAGAACTAGAGTAGGTTGGTACTTTACTGGCCCTTCCCGTAGAACACTCAGAGAAAGACTACCGCAAGAGAGAGTCTACAAGGTGAGTGAATGGGAAGATGATGCTAGTGAGGGAGACGATTCAACTGAGGGAATTCCATACTCCTCAGATAACGACGATGTTCACCAGCTTTTTGATGAGGAGAATACCATCGATCTCCTTAAGGAAAACGAGGCTTGGCAAAATCAAGTTAACTTATGTCAACTTCTCTATCCATCTGAACGAGAAGCTTATAACGACGAGTTAAATGACGTCATTGAGCGTCATAATGCCAAGATTCGGGATGAACATGCTGTACGATTCTTTACGCAAGAGGCGGTAGAGCCCAATTCCTACGATAAAGCCTTGTCGGTGGAAGAGGAAAGGGCCAAGCAGATCCAAGAGACAACTACATGTTTCCTCAAAGATCAAGGTAGGTATGAAGTCGGTTTACCTTTCCGCAAGAAAGAACCGAAGTTCATCAATAACAGACCTTTGGCGGAAAAAAGAATCGCGCAACTCCATCGACGCCTTACAGCTAATTCTTCAGCGAAAGCCATGTATCAAACACAGCTAGAAAAATTTATCAATAAGGGATACGCGGAGAGAGTACCGGAAGAAACACCTGTGACTGAAAGAACGTATTATTTAACTCACCATTACGTTCCTAAACCCGGTAAACCACACGAAGTGAGAGTAGTGTTTGATGGCTCCGCTCTTTACATGGGTCAATCCCTTAACTCTGAATTGTTACCCGGACCCAACTTGCTTCAATCTTTGTTGGGAATTCTTTTAAGACTGAGACAATATTCGATTGCTTTCGCCTCAGATATAGAAGGCATGTTCTTGCAAGTCAAAGTGTTGGATAGGGATCGAGATAGCCTACGATTTCTATGGTGGCCCGAAGGAGACCTCAACCAGAAACCGGTGGAGTATTGGATGACCATCCAGGCCTTTGGGATAATCTCAAGCCCTTCCAATGCCTGTTCTGTAGTGCGTACTACTGCAGAGGACAAC